>JAKTWI010000393.1:0-22468 GCA_030561065.1 Sporopachydermia cereana | reverse complement strand
TACCCCGCAGTTACCCCGCAGTTACCCCGCAGTTACCCCGCAGTAACTTCGCATTCACCCCGCAATGATAACTCCGTTACCTCTCATTTGCCCCGTACTCATCTTACCCCTAATTTACACTCCAATTAACCTGTCAACTACCCCGCCAACTACCCCGCCATGTGCCCCTCAGTTACCCCGCTGTTTACCCCGCTGTTTTCCCACAAGCTGCCCCGCAGACGGCATCGGCTTTCTGCAAGCTTCGGCAGACGCCGCCGGTTCCGTTTTCCGTCTTTTGCACCTCAAAGCATCCGTTCCGTCGCGGCAGAAAGACGCAGCAGTGTCAATACCCGTTACTGTTCCTTCCGCCGATGTTGGAACGGATCACCTAAACAGGAAGGTCTGCCGTATCGCGGAGCGGGACGGAACGGGAAGTATCGGAACAGAACGGAACCAAATGTATTATAGGGAACAGCTGTTTTGCATTTGATGCGAAAAACTCCGGGAAAGCGGATATGTTTGGTATAACTCCGAGTCTCAGGAAGACACGGGAAAGAGCAACGGAAGTGCAACTGAATGCTGACTTGGGAAAGAATCAACGGAATGACGGGAATGATTGACATTTATGAGTTTATGGAAAACCGGAACGGAACATCGGAGAAGAGAATACGGAGGAGAACACCTTAGACGGAATGGGAATGCGGAGACTGATTTGAGTGTACAGATGATCCCTCGGGAGTCGGAAGAGGGGCTTTTCTGGCGGATTTTTAGCCGGGCATTCTCTCTTTTGATGCTTTCCATCCGCATTCCGATCCGCTCGTTCAACCGAATATCCGATCGGAGTCTCGGAATGCAACCAGGCGGGAGGGTATTGTCGATTCGCAAACATGCATTTGCATCCGAATAAAGTGAACATCTCAAATGGAATTCTACAACTCATTCTGTTCAAAATATTGCCCTCATGTTCCTTTATAACGGGGATCATCAGAAACATTTGGTGCTGCCTGGCTCTTTTTGTTACTGGAAGGTTGGGATGTCTGCAGGCTTGGCAGCCAAATAAGGATGTCGTTTGGCTGTCGGGTTAGCCGTGGATTCATTAATCATTGCATGTTAAGATTTCACTCTGATGATAATACTGCAAAGGTCCCTTTCAAAGAAAATCTCTCCGATGTTAATCCGAGCTGCTCCGGAGCTTCTCCGATGTTCTTCCGATATGATTTGATATGATTTGGGAGGTTTACGAGGTTTATCCAATGAAAGACTCAGAGGATTATCAGAAGATTATCAGACGACTATCAGATGAGCATCTCTGATGAACATCTATCATCATTGATGTTGGTCCTTTGCTCAGCTATTGATCATCCTCTGAATGTCTCCGACATCATTTCCGGTATTATCTCCGATATCATTTCCGATTCTTCCGCCTATCCCCGACATCCGTCTCCGATATTCATTTCCGCAACTCCTCTTGAGCTCCTTCCATCTCCTCGTTCATTCCTTCATTTTTTTCTCCAGACGGCCGCATACTCAGAAACTACTTTGTGGACAGCTTGTAGCTGTACTGAGGCGTCTTTTATGGTGAAAGAAAAGCGGCTGAAAACATCACTGAAGCGCCCCTTGTGCGGAATGGAAGCTGAATACCTGGCTGGCGTTTTACCTCATAATTTTTCCACGGATGCACTTTCACGGATACTCGAAAGGGAGCTTTTATGCCACTTTTCAGGGTACTTTGGTGAATATTCGCTGATATGTATTGTTAGGTATTCCTATGTATGATTAGAGCTGGCAAGTTGACCAAAGACTGCCAAAAGGAAATACACCGACAGCTTGCTGAGTGCTGGTGACGCTGTAAGATCGTTCTTTTTTTTTTTTTTTGGTTATGAGAACTTTACAGTAGTTGTTGGAGAATCAATAGAAGCTGCAAATGTGGATTAGGCAGGTGCCATCAGAAAGATGAGAGAAAAGAAGGAAAGCAAAGAAAATAGAAAGGAAGGAGAGGAAAGAAAAGGAAAAGGAGAAGAGAGGAAAGCAAAGAGAGATGAAGCAAAGAAGAGAAGAGATGAGTAGGAAAAGGATGAATAAGAAAAAGAAGAAATGAGAGAAATGTAGAGATGCAATCAGAGAATGAGAAAGGGAAAATAGGAGGAAGAAATAGCAGAAGTGGGGAATGAGAGAAAGAGAGAAAAGAGTGAAAGAGAGAAAAGAGTGAAAACAAGATGAGACAAGAGTCAAGAAGTAAGCAAATTTGGAATGGAATGAAAAGAAAGAAAGGTGAAGAAGCTGAAGAAAGATGTGAGGAGCCAAACCTCCTTCAAATGCGGCAGTTTGATAAAAGGAACGGAATGGATGGTCGGCAACGAATAAATCGATTGATTTCTATGGTAAGCAATAAGTGAACGGTTCCTTCATAGGCAGCTGCATTTATAACAACAGTGCAAACATCCCTACATCCCTGCCTTCCTTAGCAACTTCAAGTAAACCAGCAACCAAATCCTATGTCCTGATAGCCTTTCCTCACCTTCAATGCAGCCTACAGAATGGACTCTTTCCATACATGAAAATATGAGAGATGTGAGTTCCACTGCGTATAGCAGGGACTTCATTATAGTACATGAGAGTTCTTCGTACATTGCAGCCACAGCGCCTCAAAGCGGGGCTCAGCTGCGCCACGAGCTGCGCCACCGACCTCCACCCAGCCCCGTTAGGCCGCACGACAGCATCGACTCCGCCAGCCCCGCCCGCGCCCCGCACTGCCTCATTGTACTGAGCCGAGCGGTGGCCAAATTGGGCCTGCGCCGTAGCTGCGCCGTAGCTGCGCCTCCGGCTGCGCCACACTGAAAAATGATGTTATCGTGCACCACAGCGCATCTCGGCATTCGGCTCGGCTCGGCTCGGCACAGTTCGAATCTGCCGACTGTCGGCTCCATCTCGGCTCCATCTCGGCTCCATCTCGGCTCCTCCTCGGCTCCTCCTCAGCTCCTCCTCGCCGCCGCGTACCGCCCCGCCCGGCAAGTGCAACAAGCAATGGTTTATTACTCAGCTCCCAGCGTGGTAAATGTTTGCTATGTCAGGTATGAAATTTCCCATCGAGATGATATCCTGGAAGTGTCTTCACACTTCCTTCATTTCCAATCGTTTTTGTGAGCCCAAAATTGGATGTGGATATTTCTGGGCACTCACAAAAAGGGCAAGGAAGGAAAAGACGGAACAGAGGTTTTTCATTGAGGGGCAGGACGGAAGGGGAAGTTGCAAGAAGCTTTGCTTTTTAAGCACAGAGGCCAAAGAGCCAGTCCAAGTCTGCAAGTTTTCAGCCAGTTCAGTAGATAGGGGAAATGATGATGATGATGAGCTTTTTCAGCCATATGAGTTGGTGTCCAGTTGATATTCTGTGAAATTTCTGTGATAGTTTTGTGATAGTCCATTGACACTCCGCTGATAGTGCAACTGATAGTCTACTGAAAGTCCAGTTGATGACTTTTTGCTAACAACTTGTAGAGCCCAAAGAACCATCCACCACATCTTGCAAATAGGCAACCATCCCATTTCTCCCTCAGGGAGTGGGAGACCAGTAGTTGGAGCAGCGGGAACTGAATGAGCGGTATGGATGCAAAATATCAGCTAGGGATGAGGGGCTCTTTGAGAGAAAGAGGAAATTAAGAGGCAAATGCGAGGATATAATGTAAGCAACAGAGAATGTGAGACTGAAAGCTCTCAACCCCAATAGTCTGGTACCCCTGGTACCCTCAAAATGAGACACAAAGTGCGCTTATCCCGTTCTCACTATACATCACATCTCCTCTCCGCTTGCCTTCAATCCTTCACTCTGTCACCTCCCTCCATTAGCATTCTGCCCCTCCCCCGCTTTCCCCGCATTGCCCCCACTTCCCCTCTTTGTCACCTCCGCCTCCTGCCCCGCTTGCTCCTCCTGCCCCGCATTTCCCACTTCCTCCCCCACTTCCTCATCCTCCTCATCATCCTCCTCATCATCCTCCTCATCCTCATCCTCCTCATCATCCTCATCATCTTCCGCCTCCTCATCTCCCTCTCCGTCGTCTCCGCCGTCTCCTTCCTCCTCCTCCTCCTCCTCCTCCTCATCGCTCACATCCGTTCCGGGCCCCTTCCGCTCGTTCACCCGCCGGATGAGAATCTGCACAATGTCGCTCCACTCCCGCATGCCGCCCATGCCGATATCGCCGCCCACAAACACTTTTTCCACCGGCTTGAGGATCTCAATCCAGCCGAAGTCGGCGGCAATGACGGACAAATGCCGCTTCGTCATTGGGTTTGTGTACATAAACGGGTTCATGGCCGGCGCGGCAATTATCGGCACAGTCGGGTTCCACGACCGCACAATGCACGTCAGCAGATTGTCACACAAACCGTTGGCGATTTTGCCCAACGTGTTTGCCGACATGGGCGCCAGCAGAAACACGTCGGCCCACTTCCGCAGCTCAATGTGGAGTATGGGGTCGTTGCGTTTGCCGGTCCAGCCGTCGTGCCACTCGTCGCGGTCCCGCCACACTTTGACGTCTGCCGGCAGTTTTAGCCCTTTAAGGAAATGTTCCGCCGCGGCTGTGATCACCAGCTGGACGGAAACGCGGTCCGAGCCGTAGTACTGGTAGAGTTTGTCAATGATGAGGGGTATTTTGACGGTGGAGACGCATCCGGTGGCGCCCACCAGGATGTGGACTTTGTTGTCGTCTTGCCGCTGCAGGTATTCTGTGAACGGGATGGCGGGGCCGACGGGGGTGGACACAACCGCTTTAGGCACTTTCTCTTTGTGGCGCCGGCGGGGGCGGGGTGCGGGGGCATCGGCCGGGTCGGCGGGGTCGGCCGGATGTGCGGCTTGTGCAGACTGGCCGGCTGCTTCAGTGGTCTCCATCTCTTCCTCGTCAAGGGAAAAGACCGAATCGTCTTCCAGCGCGTTCTTGCGCGGCAGGTGAAAGGCCGGCGCGGGTCCGTGCGGTTGCTGCAGCACCTGCAGCGAGTGCTGCAGAAGATGCTCCACGTCCGTCGGCTCGTCGGCCGGCAGCGGCGGGGCCGAGAGGTCCGACAGAGCGCCGGTGGATGCCGACTCCCCGCTCGATACCGAACCGTGTCGGGAGGAGGATGAGGGGTAATCGTGGAGGAAGAATGCCTGAGCGGGGCCGAGCGGGGCAGTGCCCGCGGGTGCGGGTACGGCAGGGGCTGCCGGAGTTGCGGGGGTGATGGGAGACCGCACCTGTTTTTCCGTCGCATGATGTCCGTCGTCGGAATGCGGAACAATCGATTCGGCAGACTTCACAGGGATACCGGCGGGACGCAGAATGCTTCCCGCACCGGCAGGTGGCACGCGGGCGGACGGCTGTCCGCTGGCGGCAAAAACCTGATTCACTGAAGCCGAGGACGGGTTGCGAGACGAGGGGACACCGCCGGCGGCAGCGGCTTTGCCGGCCGGAACTGCGGATATGCTTCCGCGGTGCGAGCGCTCATCGCTCGGTACCGTGAAGGTGATAGAACCCTTACGGATATCGGCCGGCGGAGCGACGGAGATCTGCGACGGCACGCGCATAATGCCGCCGACGGGCGCGCCGTGCGGGGCAGCCAAGCTGTTTTCTTCAGTATGGCCCATCACAAAGAGCAGAGATTGTGGAGCGAAATGTGGGGAAGAAGCGTCACAGACACAAAGTGGTGATTGACGCAAACACGTCAGAGGCACAAACACGTCAGAGACGCAAAACCGGCAGAGTCACAGACACGTCAAAGCACCCGACACGCGGAGAAGAAAGATTTGACTAGAAATTCACCGGATGTCTCAACCACGCGGGCAGGTAAACAAATCGCCGAGCTCCTCACAATGTACCCCCAAACACGGCAACAGAAGCGGGAGTTCCAATTATCCACAGAACAAGCGGCAAAAACGCGACGTATCCGTTCTTTCCCTCTAGTTCTGTTGGTTCCCGTGCTTCCTTTCCGTCTGTCCTTCTTCTCTCCCAAAAACCGGCGTAGGAAGTGGTGGCGGGGCCTCTACACGCAACGAACGCTTCGCTCCGAGCTCAGCGGCAATGCACGAGAATGGCAGGCTGATGAAAAGGTCGAACGAGGCTTTGCTACTGTGTTTGAAGAGTGCGAGGGACCGTTTTTACAACATTTTTATACAATTTTTGAGCTGTTGACGGGTCGAGCAAGAAATGTGGGTGCAACCCTGTTTTGGCCTACATAGATAAATTTTTCATCGGCGTGGGTAGAGCCAGACCCCCCTGATAGGCAGACCCTCTGTTGAAGGAGTCTGTGGTGGTTTTTGGAGGGGTCTCGAGAGTGTTTGGCAAAGGGTCTGTCCGGGCATCTGTTAGAGTGCAAGAGAGAAGCTTAGAGAGTAAGGAGTGTGAGAGATGAGAAGGTGAAGGTGGGGTAGAGGAAGGAGTCAGGAGTTTCTTACAGAAACTATATAGAATTTGGCTAAGGTGGAAACTGGTCTGTGTCGCTTTACTTCTGTCTTGCATTAGGTGCTCGAGTGGGACGCGGGAAGTAACCTGATGGGGGATGAGACCCTATGTATGACTCCAGACCCTTGCAGAGAGGGTCTGCTAGGGTACATTCAGCCCAAAGTCATGTCTGACATATAGTGCTGGGGCGTACTTTCTGAGGGAGAATATTTGTTGGCAAGCAATTCGATTATGATAAACAATTGGATAGAGAAGTACTGCAAAATTGTGGCAAGAGAGTCTCGAAGTTGAGGGACCCTTTTCCACCTGCAGCTGCACCTTTCAGGTCGGGGAACTCCTGGAAGGCCCTGCATGTCTTGCGGGATAAATACCCCCGTCTGAGGCCCTGGTGGGCCACGGCGAAACTTGCATCCAACATGGAATCTGCAACAGGACATTAGACGAAAAAACAAACAAAACAGACAAAACGGGACTACTAAGTTCGCTCGAATACTCAAAAAGTCGTACTGGCCGCCAACTCCACCGCCTTACACCGGGAAATAGAGGGGAAAGGGTCCTTATGGCCTCAAGGGCATCGTCTTCAACTCACTTGCAGGGGTCAATATAGAGAGGAAAAAGTACCCTGAAAACAAACTACTTCAGACATTTAGAGCTTCCACACCACAGCTGAATATGTCCATATCATCTTCGCCGTCTCCAATGACATCATTTCGGCTGGTCGGCCACTCCGGCAGGGCATGTAGCGTCACGTGAGAGAGGGCAAGCATTTATTGATGAGATGATACAAATTGAGCAGAGTGTAAATACCTGTTATGGGACAAGACCAGAGGAGACTGGGGAAGAATAGATGATGTCGTATAGTAAATCTAGAGGTTTGATGGGCTGAAGCTGGTGTGGAATAAACCGAGCAGTAATAGTTATCAGATTCCAGCAGTCTTCGAAAGTCTCCACGTTGTTGGTTACCTCGAATTGTTCTGGGGACGAAAGAGTCAAACCACATCAGCATGCACACCAGACTTGCAATAGCTTTCTGGCCAATTCTCTGAGGCCAGAAGGTTCCCATTGGTTCCAAGTGAAACAGAAAGCATGGCACAAACACCGTGACTCCATATACTCATCAGTATGGTACATCTATTAGGCGTTCGTGTGTCTATGATTGTATGAAAGGATTGGCGATCTCTTCACTACCTTCCACCGGCGACATGGCTAACACTTTCACGCCTCTCACAACCACCAGGCCCAGCTTGCGCTTTTCAGGAGCCTTTGTAGAAACTTCCTCCTCGACTTCTGGCCTCAATTCTTCCTCCACTTCGTCCAGCACCAGGTTCATCAGCTGATCGTATCCCTTCAGTATGCCCGTTACATTCCGCCCTCCAGTGAACTGAACATTCAGCGCTTTGTCCAAATACACAGACAGGTCCATGATTGCCTCTCGCTTAGGCTTATCAAAAACCTGTCGCGGCTGTCCACCTCCATACCGATCTCGGCGCCCCTGGTAAATCGTGTTAGCATTATGTTCTTAGTCGTCACATCTCCGCAATCTCTCGACTCGCAGAAACTTTCTTCACAGCAGCTGACCACATCATACCCTATTATTGCTGTTATTGTTATTGTTGTAGTGGTTACTCATTCTTGAATGTTCCTGATGCTTTCAGCTTATTTCTGACTGTATGCTGCTTCAATTAAAGGGCAATCAAACCTCTCCCAACTCTCTGTCCTCTACTTCTCCGGCTTCTTTAACTTCTGTCCTTCAAAAGGCCTTCAGTCACCTGCGGCTAGTCCAATTGACCCTTTCCCCAAAATATTCACAGATCCCCTACCATTTCATCTGCCCGGATGCCTGTTATGCTCTTCATTCCCAATCAAACTATTCTGTTCACTCAAAGAGCGGAGAAGATACATATAGGCCCGGGTAACCATTTACTGCAGAGTTTTCCAATAACATAATCATTTAATATCAGCTTGTTTTATTCTGCTTACATAATCAAATATGTCCTTCCCGGCCCGAGGAAATTCCAGCAGGCAAAGCCGGGAAGCGAACTGAAAAGTGATCCGTTCTGCTCTATTTTTCATGCCGTTCATTACTGTATTTTGCACTGCTTTTGGGGTATATAAAGCACACAAACTTCTCTAGATATTGCAGTGTTCTTCCTATTATTCCTTGTGCTACGAACAGATCCAAAAGGAGAGTACACTCGGTATCTACAGGCTTAAAACACGTCAGTCAGATACTAAAGCAGATACAACAGCCAAAACACGTTTCTGATCTGCAAAGAGTGAAGACGCGCTTGGTATTCACGATTGCAATATCAGACCTTTCACTCTGAAAAGGCTCCCAGGACCCCAAAGCCCTCGACGCGTCGAAGAGCTGACAGACTTTCTAGTCTCATACCTCACAGCTCCCAGAGATATTCCAATTGCAACTCCCTGCAACATCTTCTTGCAACTCGCTACCGAAACAGCTCGGCACCGAATGTCGGTTTGATCACAAAATTGATCCCAACTTGCAGCCACAACCCGATCCCCGACAACTCCCGCCCTTCTTACAATGGTGAGTGCCCTCCGACAGTTTGACGACTACACCATCAAAGACTATCTCCGTCTGGTGGTGATAATAGGAGGGTATCTGCTGCTGCGGCAGATCATTGTCCGCAATGCAAACAACCGGCAGCTGAAAAGCCAAAAGGACGAAAGACAAAAAGAGCTGGAGGAACGCCGCGCAAAAGCCAGCGGCATTGACACGCCTTCCACTTTTTCCTGGGGAGACAAAATGAGAAACAGGCAGTACCAGGCCCAGGCCGGCGGGGCCAGTCTCAGTACCCAAGCCGCGGCCGACGCGCTTGAGCAGCCCGAGGGGTTTGATGAAGACGAAGACCAGGACATTGCCGACCTGCTGGACGAGTAGAGGGCGGTATATGGAGAGGGAGAAATGGAAGGCCGGACTGCGAAGGAAGGGAAGACGGAAAGGTGAAGGAGAGGAGGGATGAAAGGCGGACAGGTCGAGAGACTTTGAGAGGCTCAGTGGGAGGAATGAGGAGGAGAGAACATTGTGGTAATGTTCAGTTTTGAGACCCTTTTTAGAGAGACCTATTTGGATACCCATTTGGATACTCATTTGGAGACTCATTTGAAGACCCTTTCTAAGACCCATTTGAAGGCCCATTATAAGACCCTTTGAATACCCTTTGGAGACCTTCTTGAGAAGGTAATAACGAGAAGCCAATCTCAAGAAAACAAAATCGCTCAGGTTGAACATCCTCCATCATCCACATTCCCTATATGTACCACTCAAAGTACCACTCAAAAATACCAAAACCCATTTTGATACACTGATTGCGCTCTACATTGAACCATAGTATCCTTTAAGCCCTCACTATCACATACCCCACCTTCCAATTACCCCACCTTCCACTTACCCCACTGTCACTATCACTTCCCTATGCTATCCCTCCACTTATGCATCTCATTCAGTTTTCACTGCACCACTCCTTCTATTAATGGCTATTCTCAGTTTCTGACAGCAGCATTTTTGGTACGAGGTTGAGGCTGATCGGAGCCCCGGGATGGTCGATATGGTGCTCGGCGCTGCCGAAAGAGGAAGGAGGGGCGGAAGGATCGGCTCGGATCGGCTGGATCGGCTCGGATCGGCTCGGAGCGGACCGGAGCTCAGATCTCATCATCGTCCAACTCCAGCTCATCCAATGCCTCCTTGGGAAAATCCCCAATCTTCACACTGGCAGGCCGAACAAACGAGCCGTAGTTCTTCGCACAACTGAAATACCGCTGGCCTTTCACACTGCCGTCGTTCTTCCCCGTCGGCTCGTCCAGCTCGACCCCAACCCAAATCTGCCCGTCTATTTCCGGCACAGGCCCCACATACCGCACGGTGCCATATCGGTCTCCCGGCGCGACTTTACACCTGCTGCCTACTTGCACGTGAGCTGCTATTTTCCTGTTTTCCTCCAGCCGGGCCAGCCGCTGGGCCTCCCGCTCGGCATCGTATTTCCCGAGTCTGTTTGCTATTTTCCACTGTCGGACAGAGTCGGCGCGCGCATTGTACTGTTCGTCCGAAAGCTCGAATTTCTCCACGTTGTCGTCCAGCAAGTCCGCTGTGGAGTCTGACGTGTCTACCACGTGGATGCGGGCCTGAGAGGTGATGTTGTAGGATGCCAGTGTCCGGTGGTTTTCCTGCAGCTCTTCCACTTCTGGGGAATGGCTGGAACGGAACAGCAGGAGTTTCTGTTCTTCGGGGGCGATACCAGTGATTTTCTCCAGTTTTTCGCGGAACGTTCCAACATCCCAGTTGAGCGAAATGCGTTTCTCGGTCGAGATCAACGCAGAAGTGATGGAAACAGTAATGTCCATTGAGGTGGGAGATGCCATTCAATGGGAGTTTTGTAGTCAGTGTGAGTCTCTCTTTGGTGAGCAGTGAAGTGTTTTCGATGCGCTTTTTACTGGGCAGAAAGAGGCGGAGATGATTCCTGTTGTGTCAGTGAGTGAATAATCACAGATAAATACCAATCAATAAAGCCAATGCCTGTGTGATGTCTGTTTATTTTTCGCTTCTTCTGTTGATTGCCTTTTGCTGGCCGACTTCGCGATGCTTCTCTGTCCAAATCAGGAAGGTTAAGTGCACGTGAAGCTCCCTTCCTATTTGGGAAGATTTTTGTAGTTTTAATGATAACGTAAACATTAATACACTCCCGGGCCTGCCAGGACCGGAAATGAGACAGAAAGTTTTCATTCTTTGGCGATGCGAAGAGCCCCAGGAAAGAAGAGAAAAGGAAGCGACAAAAAGGCATAAAAGGAGACATCCCTGCCGGCAAAAACCAGAATATCACACAGTAACACCTCAATAGGAGAATTCCTCCAGAAAACCCCCCACCAAAGCCACAGCAGTACTGCAAATCTCGATACCCTCTCCCGGTCTGCATTTCCCAAACAAACCTCCTCACAGCAACACATCCGCAATCTTCTTCATTTCACCCGCCTTTTGCCTGCTTTTCACAGCCCGAAGCCCCTTAACTTATCCCTACCAACTACACTATTTATTTCCCTCACCTCCCGCATCACAATGAGTTTCCGCCAGGCCAATGCCTTGCGGTCGTTTGGCCTCCAGCCGGGCGAAGTGCAGCCGGAATCAACATCACAAGACACATACCCGGTAAGTGTGGATATCCCGGACAACAAACTGTTTGATGGGTGTTTTCTGGAGCTTTGAGACAGCTATTCTCTAGCTCTGTGGCTTGATTCTCTGCAATTGCCGCTTTCTTCCTCTATGTCCTAAACTCTCCCCTCATCTCATACCTCATACTTACTGTGCTTCTTCCTATCCTTGTTTCCATCCGTTCTTTCCTCCTGCAGTTTGATCTCCATCGTTTGTCTTTCATCTATCTTTTGTACATCTCGTCATCCTGGGTGACACTTTGCTACTGGGAATTACATAAGGAATGAGCTGTGTGTGTTAACAGTGGTAGTATTCCTCTTTTCCTCGCTATCCTTATCCTCTCTCTATTAGTTCTTCTCTCCTTCTTTCCTTTCCTCACTTCTTTCTTCCTTTTTCTTCCTCTCTTATTCCTCTTTCTTACTGCTCTCTCTTATTGCTCTTTCTTATTGCTCTTTCCTTCTTTCTCTTTCCTTCTTTCTCCTATTTCCTACTTTTTGCTCTCTCCTTCTTTTTGCTCCTTCCTTCTTCTCTCTCTTTTCTTCTTTTCCCTCTTTTCTTCCTCCCCTTCTTTCTAACCTTCTTCCTATTTTCTTCTTTTTGCTCTTTCCTTTTGCTCTTTCCTTCCTTTCCCTCTTCTTACCCCTCTTCCTCTCCCTCTCCTTCCTCCTCTCCCTCCCCCTATCCCCCTCCCATACTAACAAACACAGAATGTGATGATCCCTGTGCAAGCGGCCCCCACTGCCAAAGAAAAAGAAGCCGCGACGCGCTTCATGCTGTTCCGCGACTCGCTCCGCAACGGACCCTTCTACGTCGGCTCCCTACAAACCATCAAACAGAACCTGAAAAAGGGCAACTCCAAACTGACATACGAAGACCTGCTGAAACGCAAGAAAAACCAGCGCGCCCTCATCCGGCAGCTGAAAACCCTGGAATGCCAGGACGACTTGTACGGAGACGGCATCGCCCGCTACAGCGACCGCTACAGAGTAAAAAAGAAGATCATCCGCACTATCGACGACCATCCCTACCATATCAATTTCTTCCCTGCCGAACTGCACGAGGTGATGGGCGTGAACGACAATGTGAAGAAGAAACTGCGGCTGGAACAGAACGAGCCGCTGGTGATTGATGTGGAGGAACAGCTGGACGAGAAGATTGCCGAGGCAGGCGGGGAAGAGGAGGTGGAAGAGCCGGAAGAGGAAGAGGATCTGGACGACGAGTTTGAGGAGGACGAGGACGACGATTATAATGCAGAGAAGTATTTTGATGGCGGCGATGGCGATGATTATGACGAGGATGGAGAAGGCGAGGCAGACTTTTAGGGGGAGGTGGGAGGAGGGGATAGGAGGGGGGAGGTATTAAGAGGAGGGGAGAATTTTATGAGCAGAGAGATATTTAGGAAAAGGTAGGAGGAGGTTAGATAGAGGAAGAAAGGGATAATTAGGAAGATGAAGATAATTAGGAAGAAAGGGATAATCAGGAAGAGGGAGGTATTAGGAAGAGGGAGAAAGGGATAATCAGGAAGAGGGAGGTATTAGGAAGAGGGTAGTATTAGTGAGGGAGGGATGATTAAGAGGAGAGGGATGACTAGAAGAAAGGGATAATCAGGAAGAGAGGGATGTTCAAGAAGAAGGGTTAATTGAAAGAGAGAGATGGTTAAAGGAAAGGCATAATAAAGAAGAGATGGAATGGTTTGGAGGAAAGGGAGATTTGGCGCTCGGATTGCCATGTAAACAGAATCCCATACGCGTGGAAGAAAAGCGGCTTCTACTGTATATCCACCCATCTGATGTTGTCATCTACGACCCAGTTTTCTTTGTCCCAAAAGTCAAACGAGAAGTCTATTTCAAGACATACGGTTTCTGGCGACGCTCTGTTCTCCCTATTAGCAAATCATGCTGCTCTCTACAGGATTAAGAAGAGACGGGATAAGTTGAAATAGACGGGGTATTATCGTCATCGCCATGTGAGGAATCTGTAAATGGCTGAGAAGTTTGAAGTAATAAAAGGTACTGAAAACGAAAGAAAAACCATATTCATCTCGATATGTTTTTATGCAGCTCATTTGGGCATGACCATTGGGGAGATTCTTCATTTGGGTATGGAAAGAATTTAGCTTCATGGGGGCTGAAAAGAGTGGTGAAAACAATGGCAGATTCGTATGTGTAACTCCACTTGGTATGGTATCTCAATTTGAAGGGCAATTCACAGCTCTCGACCGTATGAGTCGCAATGGTATGTTTTGCCATTGTGATAGCTGAGACGTCCGAAAGACAGAACAGGGAATCTTGGCGTTGTTTTTTTGATTGCTGCCGTGGAGTGGAAGTCCTAAATAAGGCCTATGGAAATCCTATGGAAGTTCTATGGAAGTCCTATGGAAGTCCTATGGAAGTCCTATGGAAGTCCTATGGAAGTCCTATGGAAGTCCTATGGAAGTCCTATGGAAGTCCTATGGAAGTCCTTTGAAGATGAATTTATTTCCTGCACTTTGATTGCATTAGTAGGTGATCCACTTGACAGAATTCTGAGCTCATAACTGTGCAAGTTACTATGCAACTTGCCTGCATTATAAGGTAATATGATTGTCAGATACCTGTCATTCGATCATGGAAATTGCTATGGAGATCCGGAGACTGAAATGCAAATTTCCATCACATTTTTTTTCTGGTAGATTGGCGGGAGTTAGTTTTAGCATTCTTTTGCGACTTGTCAAAGTCCCCTTCAATCCTCCCTCCCAACATTCTCCCCCGCACATAATCATGAATCATAAATGGAAATAATCCAGCAGGATGTATGCGAGTTCTGCCTTATGTTGACGATTGCATGTTGATAGAAACCTGAAGGAACGATTGTAAAAGCCCGTAACTCTTGAGAAGGCAACGGAACGGGATTCACAGTAAAATGGAGTGAAATTTATTGCTGTTGGGCTCCTCTTTCCACGTTCCCATAGCCGGCTTTTCGTCTATTGCAGAGGTATGAGCAGAAAGGGCCCGTGTCAGTTTCACCCTTTCCGAGCCTCGTATTCAAGAAGCCACAGAAGCTTCTCGTGCATCTTGTGAGTTGAGTTAACCCAGTGAAAACCATTTTACAAGAACGTTTCTTGTCTAACCAAAAATATTATTGATTACCCATCACCTCTAATGTTTCCTGCACCAACCAGAGAAAGAAGTATAACCCCAAATGCAAGCCTGGGATCTCCATTTCTCTTCCTTTCAAGCCACTTTGCGCCGCAATGTCGTATCATCTGCTTCAGCGACGACTTCCAAAAAGGGTAAACAAGACGAAACGGAGATAAATCAAAAGAGACTCGGCGACTGCTAAAGATTCGGCTGCAGCTTCGGGATTGAAGGTCCGTTTCATATGAATCCACAGCCTTTGTCAGACCTCTTTCATATGAATCCACAGCCTTTGTCAGACCTCCGACATCCGACATCCGACATCCGATCTCAAAGTCACACTTCACATCTTCCATCTTCCGTTCCCGTTCGTCCTCCTGCCTCCTCGCCTCTCCCGCCTGGTTGTACTCTCCGAAATCTAATACAATCACGTGGGTTTCGGACAAAGTCTCTCTAATTAAGAACAAAGAGCGAGTCGAAGTTGCACTACTCTCCCGCTCGTACCTCCGGTCTCCTCACACTTCCGGTCGCCTCTTAGACTTTATTTAGTGCACTTCACATCTCCACTCGCACCTCAAGTCTCATCTCACACCTCAAATCTCCTCTCGTACCTCAGGTCTCCTCTCACACCTCCGGTCTCCTCTCACCTCTCGCGGTCTCCCGCCAAATCGTTTATATAACCTTCCCGATTAATCGCAAAGTACTCACCCTGAGTCATCCCTATCGGAATTCTCGGCGGAACCTCCGGCCGCACACTGCTCCGGCCGTTACCGGCCTCAAACGGGAAAACCTCCTCGGGATAATCCCGCCATTGGCCGTTGCCCTGGTACCCCGACACCCCCGGGTCGATTCTCAGATCGTCTTCTCTCACCAGCCCCACCCGCAGCCGCTCCTCTTTGGGCAGCGACGATGGCGTCGGCGCCTCGTGTTCCGGCGCAATCCGCTCGTCCGCCGGCGGACCAGCCGTCACATCAATGCGCAGCGGCACCGAACCCGGCGCCCGCGTCTCAATCGCGTTCGGCCCGAACGGCAGCCGCGAGTCCCGCGCCGTCCCGGGCACCACCAGCGGCGGCGGCGGAATGCGCCGCAGCTGCCGCCCGCCCTCCGTCGGCGGCTCCAAACGGACCGGCGACTGCCCCTGCGCCCCCGGGCTCCGCCCCTGCGCCCCCGGGCTGTGGCGCAGCCGGCGGGACTGCGAGCGGGCAAACCGCGGGTGCACGCCGTAGTCCGAGTCGGAGCGGCCCACTGTCACCTCCAAGCCGTCCGGGCCGCTTGGACTGCCGGCAGTGCCGAAACCCGTCCCGCGGTCGAACCCGTCAAACGAGCGGCGGAACGGGCGGTCCTTTTCCAGCTCCTGGTTCCAGTCGCGCGGCGCGTATCCGTCGGTACCGGAGATTCCGAACGCTCCTTCGTAGTAGGAAGCGGGTCGGGCGGAGTGCTGCGGCGGGTGCGGCACGGAAGTATACAGGGACGGCGGGGTCGGCGGCAGCGTCGGCAGCAGGGAGGGGTCAATTACCGGATGCGGATGCAGATGCGGGGAAGCGGAAGCGGAAGCGGGGGCGGGGGCGGGGGCGGGGGCGGGGGAGAAGGAGCCGGAGAAGGAGTTCTGAAGGGAGGCGCTCGATCCGTACACCGGCGTCTGCTGGCCGTAAGGGCTGTGCTGACTGTACGCGCCGGCATCCCCTCCTCCGACCCTCCCAGCCCCGCCTGACACAGGCGGCGTCGGCAGCGGCCGGGCCGACTCTCCGGACCGCCGGCCCGGCCCGGGCAACGTCCCGGCCCCTGAAACTACAAACCGGCGCACGTGTTCCGAGCTGTGCCGGGCCGGGTCCGGCTCTGCAGCCTGCTGCAGCAGATGCGTCGGAATGCGCTTCTTTGTATAAAAGCTTATTTCCAGGTATATCTCGCCGGCCAGCTTGCCGTCGTACATAAGCTCGTGCCACGTGTCATGCACATAATGGCGGCTTTCAGGGGAAAAATGCTCAAACGCTTCTCCGTAGTCAATTGCCGTTTCCGAAATCAGTACGGGCGGGCCGGCGCAATCGTCCAGCAAACTGAGCCGCAGCAGTGTGGGCTGGCCGGGCGCTACAGTGAAGCGGATTTCGGTGCCCCAATTCGGCGTTTGTCCCCCGCGGACGCTGGCTTCCGTCCGCTGGGAGACGTTGTTGAGGGTGAGGAGGGCGTAGGGGTCCTGTTTGCCCAGGTTGCGGCGGTTGGGCAGGTTGCGGGCGCGCTCGACGACGACGACGAGGGTGCCGCCCGGGTTGAGTGCCGTGTGGAGGTTCAGTTTCGGCATTGGAGCCATTTTGGGAAGGGGAAGTGGGGGTAGTGGGGGAGGGGTAGTGGGGGAGGGGTAGTGGGGGAGGGGTAGTTCTTAGTGGGGGTGAGGCAGCGGGGTAGCGGGGTAGTGGGGCAGTGGGGCCTGAAGAGAAGGAAAGTTAGTATGAACTGTCAAAGGGGTTTTGAGAGGGATGGGTGGGGAGCAGTAGGGGAGGAGACTGGCGATGGCGTATGGCGTATGGGATGAGATGCGATGGAAGTCAGAGAGGAGGTGAGAAGCGGCGGAAGAAAAGAGTAGAGGTAAAAAGGACGGGAATGAACAGAGGTGATGAGAGATGTAGTAAAGAGAAAAGGAGCCAATATGGAGGATCAAAGAAGGACAGAAGGGGAAACAGAGGGAGAGAAGAAGTTGATAAATTCAGAGAGGAATGATGTTGCGAGAGGGTAAAGGAATAAAAGAGGGTGGAGGAAGAGAAAGGAAGGGAAGCAAGACATGAAGCGGAGAGAAGTAAAGAACGAGTGGAAACAATCAACGGAAGAGACAATAAACAGAAAGTCCAAGAGCAAGCAGCTGTCAGGTGAGAAAGGGGTGAACAGTTGACAGTTGATAGGGAAGTAAAGGATATATATGATATGATAGAGAAAAGAGATCCAAAAGCTTTAGTCGCAGATGAAAAATAGCAAAGGAGAGTTGCAACTGAGTAAACAACCAACTCAGAAAACTTCAGAGTTTGGAGATCCAAAAGTTGCAATCGTTCAGCTCTGAAGAAGATATTGACGGCCGAAGAGCAGGGAAGCTGGGTAGTCTCAGCAAACCAGTAGAAACCTCACCAATTGGCTTTACTGGCTTCCATTGTCAATTCCATCGCCAGCAAAATATCACCGAGAAGCAGAACAAGATAAAGGAAAGAGAAAACCACAGGGAACAGCGCAGAGCATCTTAAAGAATTCTCCGTCTTTCAACCTCTACGGCCCACCCACAACTGAGAAGCCCTATTTCCTTCCATCTGCACCGTTCCCAGAGTACTGCAATTGCCATAGTTGCAATATTCTTTTGTTCTTAGATTCTGGCTGAGAAGTTCCCTCAGCATGGAAATTCCTCACAACAAAAGGGACAATCGACAGAATTCCATTCTTAGTAGATAGAGCCAATTGCCCAGTATGACAATCTGAACAAGACATCATCACCAACGAAAACCATCACCAGCAGCCAATGGCATTTGTCTCCCCCACTGAAAAGAAGCTCAACACTCCCAGTTTCTCAAACCCCATTTATCGCCAACTTGACAGCTATTCCGTCCCAAATCTCTACTCCATCATCACACACAATTCTACACACTTACCACCTATATTATTTACTTCGCATAAGATATCAACAGCCAATGGGCTTGGCAGCTCAGCCCAACTGTCTATCTTGTTACTACTACCTGTGAATTGCTGATGATAGACGGCCAAAAATGCAGCTTTTACAGGGCAACTATCAACATAGAGATGAGGTGAGCAGCTTTTTAAGCTCTTTATGTCTGGAAAAAAACCAAAAATAGAACAGAGGCTCATCGATGCTCAGCTTATCTAGTCATTCAAAAGAGCTCTTTGAAAGATGTGAGCAGCCGGTCGGTTTGTTTTCTCTGCCGCCAAAAATAGACGGTCCCAACAAGGAGGAGGTCACGTGAGACGCAAGGGCCCTATGCGGGAACATGCAAGTGAAGCCAGGCGCATATGCAGGTGTTCTGCAGGGGAGATGCGGGGAAATGCTGGATTTACATGTAGGATGTGATTGTTGCAAGACCTGCAGGACTACTGCATGACTCCTGCATGTATTCGTTCTTCATTCCGATTCCGACGCCTCGTCTTGAAGATCCAATTCCGCATTGATCCGAAAGTCTAGGCTCTTCCCTGCTGACCGCTTTCTTCCTTGAACGGATCGGCAAATGTGATGGGACTCTCATTCTGCGTGGTTCCTGCATAACTGACGCGTGTTGAGATGGATGGGGAATGAGTACTTGTGGTCATTGTGATGTTTTGTTTACGTGAACAACATATAGAACTATAAGCTGACAACTGCCCATCTCAACATTTCCCTTGACAAACTGACATTTTATGAGTGGAGCTCAAAGAAGAAAAGGAAACCGCTCTTTATATACTAATTTGACTATTGAGCAGTCGTCTTAGTCCACCAACGAGTGGCTGTCACACTCGATGCTTGACTGTGGCTGAATTGTTTCAAGATTGATGATTACATCATCATATACTCCATACTCAGATCCCAGCAATGAGAGAGTGTCAAGGATTGAGACGAGGTCGCCATGATAAATGGGCAGGAGGGGTAGGGAAACAACAGCGGAGACGGAGACGGAGAGTTGCGAGGCTCTTAAGAGGCAAAAAATGTAAAAATCTGAGCTCTCACGATGATTGAGACGCGACTACATTTGAGTGTTTCAGCCAGCAGTGAGGCCTGCTGCCAGACCCAAAGGAGACACCGATCCTTTGAACTGCGGCTACAGTCAGCCCAGCGAGCCTCAGAGAAGCCGAATTGCTCTGTCTTCACCTTCTACATAGTCAAATGTACCTATCAACCATCTCAGCCGCACTTTCTTCCGTGTTCCCTTCTGCCGTGCTTTCACCCTCCAACATCGCGTCTCACTGCATCTCTTGACTAAGCCGTCATAGTCTCCGCTATTTCCCAATCCGGCTCACTGGGCCTGGTGCTGGCTTCCTACTTCCTGAACACAGGTGCCGCAACACGTACATTTTGGGAGGATTCTAAGCCAAATACAGCCCATTTCTCTCTAAAAGCTCCAGCTCAAACTTTCTTTTGCTTATACTTCCCATAAACCCACTGCTCTCCTCTCAACACTCCCACAAAGCCCTCCCCACCCTTCTACATCATCTCCGCTCTTTCCTATCATCTCCACTAACCTTACATCCTCTCCACTATCCCCACACCCTCTCCGCTATCGCTCTCAGTCCTGCCTGTCCCAACCCAAAATCCCAGCCGGAAAGACTTGGCCTTAAAGCCAACCGCAATTCCATCAAAACAACCCACAAATAACCAACTCTTTAGCCATAAAACTACCGCATAATCGAAGCTTCAATTCCTAATAAATTCCCTCCTTTTACTGCTATTCTGCTCCCGCATTTGTGCCCTTGCAGTGAGGTATTGTGCACCCCCACACACGGCGGCTGGTTTGTACTGCGGGGAAAACAAAACACAGTGAAGTTCCGCTCGGTGTATTTGGCGGCTGTCATTCGGCTGACATTCGGCTGTTTTCGGTGTTTGGGCTGAAAGAAGCGGTAATTTTGGGACTTTTGTGTGGCATTTGCCGCTGGATTGCCGCTCGATTGGATTGCCCCACTCTGCCCGTGCATTTCTTGCTGCGGGGTGGAGTCAATTGCTGTTATCAAAAGGGCAGCAAATTTTCTCAAGGTACATTCGGCATCTTCGGCAATATTTGACACTTTCGCGGCTCCGAATAAGGTTTCGGCTTGAGTCTTGTCACAAAGACACTACCCCGCCCTTTTTACCCCACCATTCTGCCATTTTTACCCGCCATTCTGCCCCTCCTCCCCCGCTAACCCCCCCCCCCCTGCCACAATGGACCGCAAACACCACTCGGCATACGCGGCAAACCCAAACCCGTACGCCGGGCCGCCCTCCGGCCAACATACCCCCACCAGAGCTCCGCCCTTCTACCCCGCATACGACGGCACCCCGCCCCAGCCTCTCCAACCCCTCCAGCCCCTCCAACCCCTCCAACCCCCGCACGCAGCCCCGCCACAGCCGGCAAACGCCTACACGCCGTCCCGCCTGCCGTTTGAAAACCTGTCGCTGTCCCACCCGAGCCCCGCGGGAGAGCCGCCGGCCGGCCCGCGCCGGCAGGCCCATCCGCTGTCACAAATGACGCAACTGTCGCCGACGGCGCTGCGGCAGCCGCCGCCCGCCGGCGGGGCGTTTGGCGCTTACAGCCTCAACCCCGCACCTGGCGTCGACCCCGCCGGGCACCCCGCCGGGAACCCCGCCAACCCCGCCAACCCCGCCGGCGGCCCGCCCGCGCAGCTGTCGCCCCGCACTAGTTTCCACACGCTGCCGATTGCGTACGAGTATCCCGAGTCGGAACTGGACGAGGTTGACCCGCTGACGCCGGACCCCGCCGCCAAAGCGGGGCATGCGGGACATGCGGGACATGCGGGGCACGCGGGGCACGCGGGGCACGTGCATGCCGGCCATCCGTACCAGCGCATTGCCCCGCATCGCCCGCCGTTTGTGCCCGAGGGCGTGCCGCCGCAAGGCAGCGTGCCGTACGCCGCCCCCGCCCACCGCCGCAACAAGCTCGGCCAGCTGCCGTTTGTGGCTACCCCGCAGCCCCTCCGCCCCACCTCCAACCCCGCCCCCGCCCCCGCCCCCGCCCCCACCAACCGCATCCCCGCCCCCACCGTTTCGGCTATCCCGCCGTCCAACCCCGCTGCGGGGCTGTCGCCCATCATCATCCGCAAGCCGAAGTCCCGCCGCCTGCTTCCGGAAGGCGGCTTCCTGTCCCCGCTGCAGGCCCTCTCGGTACACCTTTCCGCCACCTACTCCCTCTGCAACCCCGCATTTCCGTACAACTCCACCAAAAACCCCCGCCGCGTACTGACGAACCCCGCAGTGGGGAAGTTCAACAACGGCCTGGACAACGAAAACTCGGACTACATATTGTACGTAAACGACATCCTCGGCGCCGAGGAGAACCGCAAATACCTCGTTCTGGACCTCCTCGGCCACGGAACCTTCGGCCAAGTAGTGAAGTGCCAAGACCTGAAAAGCGGGGAACTGGTGGCCATTAAAGTTATTAAAGCCATGGCGGCATATCTCAACCAGTCGCTTATGGAGGTGTCCATACTGGAGCATCTCAACCACAAAGTGGACCCGGAAGACCGGCACCACTTCCTCCGGCTGCTGGACCGCTTTGTGCACAAGGAGCACTTGTGTCTTGTGTTTGAGCTGCTGGGCAACAACCTGTTTGAGCTGATTGAGCAGAACGAGTTTAAAGGGCTGGATATCTCCGTTACCCGGGTAATTGCCCACCAGCTGCTGGACTCGCTACGAGTACTGAAGGACTGGAAGATTATACACTGCGACCTGAAACCGGAGAACATACTGATTAAGCGGTTTGACACTGTGGAGGTGAAGATGATTGACTTCGGCTCGGCATGCCACGAGCAGCAGACGGTGTATACGTATATCCAGTCGCGGTTCTACCGGTGTCCGGAGGTGATTTTGGGGCTGCACTATTCGTGTGCGATCGATATGTGGTCGCTGGGGTGTATTTTGGCGGAGTTGTATTTGGGGTTGCCGCTGTTTCCGGGTTGGAGCGAGTACAATCAGATGTGGCGCATTGTGGATATGCTGGGCGACCCGCCTGGGTGGATGGTTGATTTGGGGAAGAATGCCGGCCAGTTTTTCCGCGAAGCCGGAGGCGGAGGTGGCGCAGGTGGCGCAGGTGGCGCAGCAGGTGGCGCAG
>JAKTWI010000392.1:5031-22610 GCA_030561065.1 Sporopachydermia cereana | reverse complement strand
CGGGTCTTCGGCAAAGAATGATAGATCAGGATTACTTAGTAGATATGGAAATGAAGCAGTCAGTCTTTTATATAATAGTCAGAAATACGAAGCGATAGTGGATTTTAGCTTATAACTGAAGTCATTCAGGGGTGGCTTCACTGTCCTTACTAGAAAATCTTCTACAGCTGGCTCTCCACCTACGGCGCCTCATATCAAACATCAGCTATGTTTGCATATTGCCGGACGTTACGGCTTGTGCAGCCCTCGGCAGCCAAAAGCCTTACAAAAGGACACCTGAAAGCTCCCCTGCGACCTTTTCTACGAGCTTCCCCCGTCTCCCATTACTCACTACAGCCTCAACGATGCAAGTCAACCCAATCAGCTCCTGCCGAAGGCTCCTCAGTGCCTCCGAAGATCCCCCGCACAGCCAAGTCAAACCTGACAGGTCTCAGAAGAACTCCCAAAACCTCAGCTCATGAAACAGCGACCACTCAATACTTGCCCTGCACCACAATCTCATCGTGTGAACAGTATGATCTCCCCAAAGTGGTTCAGCTGCTGCAAAAGGGGCCGTTCAAAAACACAAGGTTTATAGTTCCCGGAGAAGCCGTGTATACACAGTATGAAGGACGTGATGTGTTTGTTTTATCCAATGGCACTCTGGTGTCTTGGGGACTGAATGAGGAGGAAACAGTGAAGAACATTTTGTCGGCTCTGACCCCTGCGATGGTGAGACCGTATCCCCAGAACGAGTCAGAGGATATCGACTATGTGGAGTACCCTACACAAGAGGGGAGCAGCCATATGGAAGGAGACACTATAGTTATACAAGGCCCAGAGGAGGACCGGCTGCTGGAGAAAGTAGCCTTCTCTACCGGCATCGCCCGCAGTACAAAGTTGGCTGCTTTGGAGGTGTCATTGGACGATTATCTCAACAGCACAAAAGGTATTACCCAGGAGCTGGCCAGCGGCACTCTCAAAAGCGGCAAGTCCAACAGGCTAATCCTGCAAAGGATAGCCAAACTGTTGAGAATCAGAGGGCAGCTGAACCTCCACTCTGAGCTGATGGACACCCCGGATCTGTACTGGAGCGAACCGAAGCTTGAGGCTATATACAATAGGATCTCAAGGAACCTGGACGTGAATGCTCGGGCTGCTATTTTGAACAAGAGACTGGACTACGCCTCTGAGGAGATTCATATTCTGCTTGCCCATGTGAATGAGCAGAAAAGCACCCGTCTGGAGTGGATTATCATTGTGCTGATTATGGTGGAAGTCTGTTTCGAGACATTTCATTTTTACGAAAGGTATGGGCAGAGGGCTGTGAGCTCGGAGAAGTAGTTTGAGAGGGCTGGAAACTGGATAGGGATGCCGCTCGCTATATGCACGATTGTGGCTGTGGTTCTTTGCTGCTTTCTTGGATTCCTGAACTCCCACTTGGTATATATTGTACATAGACATTATGAGAAGCTATAAACTGGATAGACAATCAATCAATCATTCAACAATGAGAAGGTCTTCTTTACTGCAGTAGCATTGACAGTGGGATATTGAAACTTCCTCGTAAACAGCCGAAGCAGCCGTCGTCCTACGCTGTTTCAGCTACATCTTCAGAACTTCCTTCCTCAACTGTCATTTGGTTCCCAGTCCTTCTTTTTCCTACCCTGTTGTTCCCATTCTACTTCTTCCCTTTCCCCTATCTTCCTCTCTTGACGATCCTATATTCAATGCCTGCTTCCCCTCGTTGCTCTCAGCCTTCAGGTCCCATTCAACACTTCTTTTTCTCAATCCCAGGAGCTGAAATTGCAAAAGCCTGGAAGGCGGAAACCTGAAAATTAAGGAGACAGAAATCTGGAAGCGTCAAAGTAGCATTCAGTAATCTGGGAGCCTTGGGAGTAAGTGAGAGTAGATTGGATGATGCTGAGCAGATCAGCAGTTCCTGAACTACGGCAAGTTACAGTGAGAGCCTAATTTGATGATCTCTGAATTTCCGATCTTTGGTCGAGACTATAGAAAAGCCGGAAAAGTATAAGAGCCAAGCGGAAGGCAGATTCAGGAGATGAAACCACGGGAGACGTTGCAGAAGTCCAGCGATTGATCTTGCCACTAGCATCACAGCCTTGAAAGGCGTATTATTCTAAAAATCTGTCTGTGAAGACACAACTATGGGTTAACTCAGACTCGAAGACGGACAAATTGGAGTTGTCTCGCAATATGGGATTTGATGGCTGTTCGCCTTCTATCATTCTATACCGTCATTTCCTGCCTTTGTGACAAGTTGCAATTCCGTCTCACTGATTGAGCAACCACATCGCTTTAGAATTCTTTGAAGAGTCCGCGCTTCACCTCCACATTCCGGAGTTCAACTTGCCGAGAATAATTGTCATGATTACTGGTCAAACTGCCACGATCAACTGTCATGAAGTTCGGTTCAGCAGCATAACGATTCACTTGAAATACCTCCGCACCTCCCAATCACTCAAAGCTCATGTCTATTCCATTTCCAATAGTTCAAGTTCCAATTGTAGGACAAGCAGATCCCCAACCAGCATACAGCATTCTTATCGTCCTGCTTACCCCGCCCAGCCCTCAACCTTTGCTCCTCTCTGAGCTCATCTCCTTCTCATCTTCTCTTCTTACCCATCCATCTCACTCCCCAGCCCATCAACAACTCTTCAGCAATCCCTCTACAGCAATATCTCCTTCCATCATCAACTCCCCTATCCCCCAATCATCAGGTTCCATTCTCTCATCTTCCATCTCGTCAGCTCATCTCGTATCCCATCCGGCATGTCATCATGTCCGCTAAGCCATTAGGACAGGATTAGAATAAGTATAGGATATCTAGAATAGTCATAAACTGGACATCAATAGAATGACTCATAGAATAAAGCATAATAGCCTATTGCCTTCTCCACCTCATCTCGAAATATTCATGTAGCCGGAGGAAACATTCCCATATAAGGCAACAACTCCTAACCGACAACGTGTGTGTTTTGCAGCAAATCAATCAGCAAGTGTCCTGTAACTGAAAGCAGGGAGATGCTGAATGACTACTGAGTTACTATTATTCAGCTTGTAAGGTGGAGGAGATATTTTGAGGTATTTGATTCTTTTTCATGTCTTTGTTCCGTCCCGTCGCATAGTATAGGAATGAGTTGAATGGCATAGTTGTTGACATCTTTCCTGTTCATCAACATAACAAAACATAAGGCATTGCTGAAGGCGCTTACAGGTTACAACATACACACATACGGCCCATAGACATAGAGAGCATAGAGCAGCAGAGCAGTTGCAGCAATTGGTATCAATTCCCTATCCACTATTACAACATAGAAGAATCAAGTGGAACCTCATACTTTACAGAGTCCAACCATCAACTGAGAACAGGTCAAAACATACGACCATCAATCGGAAACAGACAACAATCAAAAGAAGAACACATCATCCATCAACAATCCCACAATGACCGACCAACTGAGAGTCAATGTGGCTGAGTTCGACCTCGACGGCACGCTGGTCAACTCTACAAAGGCTGTGGAAGAATGGTGGACCCACGATTTCTATATCCCGCACGGCAAGGACGTCAGTCTGATTGAACAGACCCACGGAACCCGAACTGTGGAAACCCTCAAGAAGCATTTTCCGGAGGTGGTAATCAAGGAATGTGGCGGGCTGGGCGACGAGTACTACGATAAAATCCTGGCCTATGTGGAGCGCATTGAGGCAGATATCTGCAATAAGTACGGCGAGTATGCCATCAGTGTGAAAGGGGCGGCGGATCTCATTAAGCAGCTGAACGAATTAGTGCCGGGACACGAACTGTGGGGGATTGTCACCAGCGGGACGAAAGTGCTTGCCACCACTTGGCTGAAGCGGGTGCTGAGCCAGGAGGGGGTTCAGGTGCCCAAGATGTTTATCACGGGGAGTGATATCAAGGTGGGGAAGCCGGATCCTTATGGATATAACCTGGGAAGAGAGAGATTGTATCAGCAGAACAAGGATGTGTTTGAAGGATTGGAGTTTAAGGATATCCGCTCTGTGGTGTTTGAAGACGCTCCGGCTGGCATTCAGGCCGGCAAGGCGTCGGGTGCGACTGTTATTGGTATTTTGTCGACGTGTGATCTGAAGGTGGTGGAAGCTGCTGGGGCTGACTATATTGTAAACGACTTGAGAGATGTGCAAGTGGAGGGTTTTGATGTTGAGAAGAAGGAGATTATTTTCTCCATTAAGGATGTGAGGAAGAACACTGCTTGAGAGAAGCTCAACGGGGTTATTTTGGAGGAGAAAGAAGATGTTGGGGATCAACAGAGCGGACTGAGTAGTTTTAGAGGCTACTTGATCTCTATACTCGGGATGGCGAGTGCATAAGATATGATGTGATGCCCGGTGCAAGACATGAGAGTGAGAAGTGGCAGTTCAAAAGAAGCGCTTTGCCCGCTTACGACAGGTATCAAGTGGACTTGTCTGAGCGGTATTTGTTACCGTTCCAGTTGCGAGTAAAGACGAGTCTTGAATACATTGGTCTGCTTCTTTCTGACGTTTTCAAGCATTTGTCCTATGGCATCTCGGGAATAAGCTGTCAAGCGGGTTAATGCCCCAATGAAAGAGAAAGCCCACAAAGTACATACTCCCCGGAATGATGTAAGAAGAACGTATCTACGTAACAAATTGGTCAAAAAAAGAAAATCACATCAGTAGTTATATTATTTCTCTCCAGCCTTTAGCCGAACACTTCGGCCTCGGAGTCCATTTGGATCTCGAGTAACTCCCCCTCCCTCTGTTAGGTTTCGAGGCACCGAAATTTAGTGTGATGGGTCGGCGTTCAAGGCCGAACTTTGTTTTTAAGTTACACTTTATCACAGTGCGAAGTCCGAGCGACTCCGTCCCTGGAGAAGAGAAGAAATATGCTCGATTGCTAGGAGATTTGATTAGACAGAAGAGGAGCTTAAAGATTGATCCGCTGCAGAATAAAAGCTCGTTTTAGAGCAATTAATATTATTGCGGAGCGTTGAGGCAGGATCTCAAATGACGTGGCTTGTCTGCACTCATTGGGTAATAAAGAGGTGATAAGAGGTGAGGTGAGATGAGAATACGGAAATGGAAATCGTATGTGCGTTTAAGGTGCTTTGATGTACCTGTGATATACGATCTGCAAAAAACAAACTATGGCAACGTCCAGAGATGCATATCTGAGCTTTTGGGGGTTATTATCTGGTCAAATTCCCGAGTCTGGACTGCAGGCTTTCTCAGAGTGGCACTCCGCTGATGATCTAAGATCTCGGTAAGATCTCGGCAAACGCGAATCTCAGCGGCCCCCTACTAACTCTTTCTGCTTGAAAAGGCTTATTGAACATTGGCTTATTCAACCAGACAGCTGAAACCCTACAAGTCTCTCATCCTGAGAATCGCCATGATCCTCATACTCACTCACAACTGAGCTCCTTCTTGAGCCTTGAGTTCAACCATAACGGATCTCAAATATATATAATCTCAACCCCACGAACGGCAAGTGCGCCTTTTTAACATATCTCCCACCATCCATTGTGGCACCTACTGTGGCAGAGATACCCAATTCGGTTTTCTGCTCCCGACAGCCACAGCTGCTGACTTAGTGTCCTGCCTGATCTGTAATCACTGGCCCGTCTGCCATTACCCCGGCATGTAGTTTTTGTCCCTAACGTAGATACAGCCTCGGGGAGTATTTCTTTATATCTCCTCTTTCATTTGCACTCCACTCACTTCTCGCTGAGATCTCCAATTCAATTCCGGTTCAGCTGGCCTTGCGAGCTCTCTGCAGTTCAGTGAAAGATGCACCAATCAGGAAACCCAAACTATGCATAATCATGCATAAACGTATGCACACTTTATGCCAGACTCTCCAAACTCTAATCCATATAGGGAAATGGTACCTCCGAGACACTTGGCTGTTATCTCCAGTTTCTCTGATACGATAGTTGGATCTCGAAAAGCGGACCAACTGTACTGACAAAACCCCGTCACTCCATCAACTTCCCCCACATATATCCTCCCAAACATACACTCCCGAACCCCATCCTCCTCCTCACCCTCAAATCCGGACTTATCCCTCCCATCCTCCGGCTCACCTGTTTTCGCCATCTCCGGCCGCTAAAATAAGCTTCTTATCATTTTAGCCCCAGTTCCCCCAAGCGGGAACAACCCACTCCCGCATCCCCGCGCACGGGACCTGCCATCCTTCCTTCTAATCGGCGTTCCACGCCAATCCAAACAGGAAAACCTCTTCCGCCCTCCGCACCGGCCCGTATTCTGCACTCTATTCTGCCTGCTTCCGCCCTTTGCCCTATTCGAGTTATGGATACACCTACCCTTCCTCACTCAGCCGATCGGCAATTACCTGAATCGCTGGAACTCTAATCCGGCTGATAACAGTTAGGGTTTAAGGTTTAGCTCGCACTAGAAACGTCGCCAGGCAGATAATGATAGCCCGATGATTTGGCTGATAATGAAAAATCAGCTTCGGCTCTCAGATCGTTTCTCGGGATAAGAGACGGGTGTGTCGGCAGAGCGGGGGACTTGGAGACACTTCTCTAGGTACTTCTCTTACAGTATGTGTTTCGATCCCCGGGCTGCAGTTTCATAGTTGCCTCCAGTTTAGGAGTAGCTGTTACTCTTATGGCATCGCAGCCTTTAAATGGGATATTCTCAGTTATTGCGGTGCCTTATTCTATCGTTATTCCGGTACACTCGTTCTAAACTCACAACTGACTCCCACAATACAGGTTGACAACCTGTAAGTCCCATCCCTCCAAACCTGTCCCATACACACCTCAACCCAACCCAGCAACAAAATCCCCGGGAATGGAACACTTCCCACAATGTCTCCTGTTGATAAATCCCCAGATCAAACGAAAAGTCGAGCCTCGCGGTCCCGCAAGTCCGGCGCGGCTTGTCGGAGATGCCACATCCTGAAATGCAAATGCGACTCCAAATACCCAAACTGCTCCCGTTGTGAAAAAGCCGGTGTGGCATGCACATATTTCGACCATCTCACCAAACGGGAAGTGCCCCGCAACTACCTGGCCAAACTGGAAGACGAGGTGAGCTATTTGAAGGCGCTTTTGCTGCAAAACAGAATCCCCTTCCGCCAGCGCACGGGCTCCCTTTCAAGCGAGGCTTCGGAACGGGACGGCAAATCGGCATCGGATTCGCCGGAAATGGCAAGAGTGAATCCCGTCGGAACTCTATTGGGTACCCCTAACGGCTCTGTGCCTCCGTTTGCTTCCGGTCCCGTCGGCTCCGTCGGCTCCGGTCCGGCCTCAGCACTTTCCAAAGCGGCAGGTGTCTCCGAAAACGACCATTTCTCGGTACCGGCGCCCGAGACTCGGCTGTCCCACAACTCCATCGCCAACCTGACGCTGCTGTCAATGAACAACCAGTCCCGGGACCCGTTTTTCTCCCCCAACCAGCCATACGCCACTGCCGTCACCGAGAGAGCCGAGCCGCACGTGCTCCCGCTCGGCCCCGCCGAAACTTCCTTTCTCGGCATCTCGGCGCCCCACCCTTCCGGTCCGCCCCATCCCTCCGGCCCACCCGTCCCGCAGCTCCAGCCGAGATCTCACGGCACCCCGACGGCAGAACACAGTGTGGAGTCTGGCGGAGTCCACCAGCCCATTACGGCAATCGACCTCGGCAACCACAAACGCTTCGGCCCGTCTCCCTCCGTCCCCTCCGGCTCTTCCGTCCCCTCCGGCTTTTTCGCCTTCTCATCCCACAAACCCCCCGCCAGCCAAACTCAACTCCCGCCACTTAACAGAATCCTCCAGCCCCACTGCCAGTCCCGCCCGCTCCCTACCAAATCAGTAGCCGAACGACTGCTGCAAAACTACATCAACCACGCCCACCCCCAAATGCCTGTGCTGCAGAAAACATACATTCAGTACCTGTTTGACCAGCAGTACAGCCATTTGGCAGGCCATCAAACCCCGCCCGCCGGCTCCGTTGTCCGCCACCCGCATAAAGACATGTTTTTCCTGTTTATCGTGCTGGCCATTGGCGCCGGAGTAGCCGATGTGGACGCACAGAACCCGCAAACCCCTCAAACCGGAGATACCTTCCCGGCAGCAAAACGCCCGAAACTGCAGACTCTGCAGGAAGAGGCAGGGAAGCCGGAAGAGTACTATTTGGCTGCTCAGATCCATCTCAGTGAGGCTCTTGCGGGGTGCAACGGCTCCAGCGGCTCCAACGGCAAAATCACCAATTTGGAAAACGTGCATATTATCCTCCTGCTCTGCAACTACGGCTTCCTGCGGCCGGTGAACCCCGGCATTTGGTATCTCATCTCCACAGCCATGAAATCGTGTGTGGACATGAATCTGCATGAAGAGGCCTGTCACCGGAGATCCATTCAGGAGAATATAAAAAGCTGCTGTGCGGCCTGGGATGAACTGAAAGCCGCTGCAAATGCCGAAGGGCCGGCTAAAGCCGAACACCTCCTCCGGCGGCTCCGAACTCAGCTCCAGGAAGCATACTGGAAACGAGTAGTGTTCTGGACAGCATACAATCTAGACCGGCAGATCGGGTCTTATGTGGGCCGCCCGTTCACTGTTGATGATTACGATATCACAGTAGAGCTGGTTGCGACTGACCCTCAGCAGTCCAAACAGGAATACTATCAACAGCTGGGTCTCCAGGGGGATTCTATCCCCAATGAGATCCACTCTGCTGTTGTGGAGTCCTACAATTCAGTGTTCAACGACCCCGTATACAACAAAGTGACCTCCAACATGTTCCTGCTGCGGATATTCCAGTCGGAGATCCAAAAGATGCTTTTCCGGTCCCGGTCGCTGCAGCTACTGAGAAACCCAGATGCAGTGGACTCTTCCTTTACTGACGACAATTCCCCCAGAATTCCATATCTCAAGCCTGGCGAGAGTGTGGCAAAATGGAAAGAGCGGATGAACGCCAAACTGGACGCCTGGCTGCAGACATGCCCCCGGAGCATCAACGAGTCCGGATGTTTGTTTTCGCCGCAGTTTCTGACCCTCAACTACTACCAGCTCAAGCTGGACATCTACCGGCCGACGCTGAAGGTGCAGGCGTGGTACTTCACTCCCGACAACATCAAATGCTTCTATTCCGACTGGCTGAAGTGCATAGAGTACGGCAAGGAGATCATCAACCACTACCGCTGGCTGCACCAGAACCAGCGCATCAACTATTTTTATCTCACCATCCACAACGTTTTCACCTGCGGCATGTGCCTGTTGTATTCGTACAACAATCTAAACAAACATGCCGCCAGCTATGGACTGGAGAACCCTGTGCTGTTTTCCGATCTGGAGTATTACTGCCGAGAGTGTCTCAGTATGTTCAGTGATTATATCCAAAGGTGCCCGCCAGCAGAGAACTGCAAAAAAGTGCTGCAGTCTTTCCTCGGTACTGTACGTCAGGGGTCGGGAAGCGACCGCAGCAGTGGCAATTCCTCTCCGAACTCCCTTCCCTCCCAGCATCGGAGCAACAGCGGAGAAGGAGAGTCGCCTAACAGCGGAAGACGGGAGTCCAATTTAGCCGTCCAGGAGGAACCTTTCAGAGCAAACGGAATAGACGGAACTGAGGCATCTGATATGAGAACAGACGGGAAGCCGAAATCGAGAAAGAGCAGCCAGCTGACGTTCCGCAACTTCACTCCCGCCAATATCGACAAAATGAATAAGACGATGCGCCAGCAGCGGATGGAGGCCACTCAGATTGCCAATCTGGTTGAGAATGCCACTCCCGCCACTCCAGGGACATTTCCCAACAGTCCGCATCCTCCCCGCAGTTCCAGCGACAGCACTATCGCCACCAAAACAATGGGATTCGACTCCGATTCAGCCCACAACAGCATCTCCGGCCCCAACGGCATTGCCGAGCCGATCAACTTCCCGCCCCTTTTTTCTTCCAGCGGCTCCAACAGCTTTCAAATGTACACTACGGAGTCCTCTGAAAACGGACTGGACCCTTATCTTGGGTTCTCCATGACTCTCAATGAGGAGACGTTCCCGTTGTTTGATTTGATGTTTGACGATGCTCCCAGCATGCGGCAGTCGATTATGTTTGGCTCTATGATATAGGCTGGATGTAGATGGATTTTGGAATGTGTGATTGTAGAGAGGATGTGGTGAAAATGTGGTGAGAATGAGGATGGAGATGTGTTTTAGCTGGGGGTTTAGATGATTGTCAGTGTATTTAGTGACATCCGTGTATTTATAGGAGGTTAAGATTCTAGCAGATGTTCTTGTAAGTTTGTTGTTTCTGGTTTGATGTGATGATGTGATGATGTGATGATAGGAGATTCTGGCTTTGGTTCATTCGTTGTTTGCTTCCAGTGGCGTGTGCTGCCTAAGGCCAGCAATGGTTGGTATGAAGGAGCAATTGAACGGGGAGAAATACTTAGCCGCAGGGGTGCTGTTTAAACTATGAATCCTGTATTAATGAGCAACTCAACTATCGCTTTCACTGTAATCCGAATGTCCACCAAAGCATTTCCTCCCCTACAATCCAGGCTATAAGCCAGCACTTATACTATCTCAGTGGAGATGACCAGCTCACAATATTTGCCTGCTGATTGTTTTGCTATGACAGCAGTTTCGGCTGTTGATTGGAAGGATCACTTTGGTATCCAAAGAAAGGCTTGGGAATCTTGTCTCAAACAACGGGAAGGCTCAGACCTTACTGGTGATCTATGAACAAATGTAACTAATGAATGGAGCCGCAATGGGCCTTTGACTGCGTTTCTCATTTGATATTTCCTCTCACAATTCCTCATTTCCGCCTGTCATCCAGGCATTCCTTCCACTTGCCGTCCACTCTGTTGCAACGAACTGCTGCTGAATGAATCATTGCTTCCTTTCCCTACTCCTCTTCTGCAAACAGAAAGTGGATTTCTTATCGCTATCATTCAATTGTCCAGTCCTTTCCAGCAGAATCATTGCCTTCTCTCTGGACATTCCACATCAAAGACGACGCCAATTCCTTTCCATCCTGATAATATCAACAGTACCTCTAATAGGAAGAGCTGAATTTCCCTGTGTTTACAATAGTCTCCCACCAGGTCCTATCTTCCTTTCCTTCCTTGAAATCGAATCATCTCCCTCTTATCACCTTCTTATCTTCTTCCAACTCCCTCTTGTTAGGTTTGGCCGTTTTATTCAGCTCACCAGAAATGCCCAAACAAATTCCTTCATTTTCCTGCTCATATGCTCATCACCACATTTTCTATCCGAAACCTGTCAAAGAAGGAAATCGATTGGCTTCCAGACGGTCAATTTGACATGGAGATGCAGCCTTGTTCGATGGGCTGATTAGGAGCACTATGAATTGTCACAATTTGCTTGTTTGCAATATAAAATGCTAGATATATTGGCAGATATATTGACAAACATATTGACAGAAATATAAACATATGGTCATCTGAGGCGTCCATTGTGTATGCCTTTTAGACGATAGAGCATCATTGGCTTTATACACAGCAGTATACTGGAGACCAACCAACAGAATCAGAGAATTGTCGCTTTGAAGGCTTTCAAAGAGCCACTTGCTGTCTTTTATACCTCCAAATCGGACCCTCTCAATTGGACCCTCTCAATTGCTGATTTCCTACCCAGATATACAAGCCTATCTCAGCTTCTTCCACTCAATCGCACATCTCTCAACTCACCAATCAACCTAACTATCCCTACAATGAAGCTCATTCTCACCCGCCACGGACAGTCGGAATGGAACTCGCTCAACCTGTTTTGCGGGTGGGTGGACATCCATCTGACGGAATTTGGCAAACAGGAGGCGCGGAACGCGGCGCATCTGATCCGAAAGTCGGGAATCCGGCCCGATGTCGTGTTTACCTCCCGACTAACCCGTTCATGTCAAAGCGCAAACATCATTCTCGACGAGCTCGACTTGCTCTATCTGGACATCTATCGGTCCTGGAGACTCAATGAGCGGCATTATGGACTTTTACAAGGACAGAAGCGGACTGATGTGAGGGAGAAGTACGGACAGGAGCAGTTCATGCAGTGGCGAAGGTCCTATGATGTTGCGCCCCCTCCTATTCCGGAGGATTCGGAGTTTGCTTGTTTCAACGACGAAAGATATGCCGACATTGACCCGAAGGAAAGACCCAACGGCGAGTCGCTTAAAATGGTGACGGAGCGGCTGCTGGTGTATTTCTACGATCAGATCAAACGGAAGCTGATTGACGAGAAGAAGAACGTGCTTATTGTTGCCCACGGCTCTACTGTGAGGGCGTTGGTGAAGCATTTCAGCAAACTGACAGACGAGGAGGTGCTGCATCTCAATGTGCCGACGGGGATTCCGCTGATATACGAGTTTGATGAGGATCTGCGGCCGGTGAAGGATTACTACTATTTGGATCCTGAGGCAGCCCGGAAAGGAGCGGAAGCGGTTGCCAACCAGGGGGTGGCGAAAATTTAGAGGGTGGAAGGAGTGGGGAAGTATGAGTGTGTCCTAAGGATTATTTCGGCGATGGGAGATGACATGGGAGATGAAAGGTTGAATAAAGGCTCTACTGCAAATTGCGATTTGGGATTCACTGAAGAAAGAGGACTTTCCATCTTGCCTTTCAGCTTTCTATGACTCATCAACTAAACAGCCTGCAACAAAGAGAATCAACCATTGACGACGTACATTGATGGCGGACTTGCTGGAAAATTCTCATCTTATACTGACAATCAGAAAATAAAACTGAGGACTGGGAAGTATGACATTCAGTATGGCATACAGTAGCATATCCTCATGAACTCCTTTACCTGACAGCTTTGGTTGACATCTCCAACCCATACTGGTGTTCCTGCTTCAGGTACTTCAGATGCTTTTCTTTCTGACGGCTAAGCTCCACATAGTTGATTACTGTTAGAGCCCCCTCTATAACTTCAAACTGACATTCTCAATATCGACTATCATCAACTGTCACTTCAGTCATCATTTCTCCATCCTTCTCTCCGGGATAAAAAATCATCTCACTGCTTCTGCTATTTCACGACATTTTCACACTTCACGTCTCACCTCATCGATACTCTCAAGCACGCACTGAAAACACATCCATGACAGATTTGCTCCTATCAATCAGCTTCCCATTGAAGCATTTGTTCTTTGAGTACCAGAGATATCACATAATTACCCGTTATATTCTGTCCTATTCTCTCTCGTCTACAATCAACTCTCCTTATCAGAACAGAACCCTCAGCTTTCTTATCTCGAATTTCCCAAACTGTAAGAGTTTGACAGAGATGTAACAGCATGTAGCAATATGCAGGTTATGCATATACTCAATTGCGGGGTGTTCAAGTTGGAGTGTCTGCCGAGGCAGAAGTGTCTAATATCTAAAGATCTCTCTTGAAAAATCTGATCTATAAAACAGGCTGTAAGGGTGAGTATGAGAGTAGCGCACACAATTTTCAGCTAAATATAAATGGCAAACGCCGTAGAGTCACCTTCCTATTCCACTTCCTGGAAGCATTCACTTACTGAAAATTCTGCTGATATGAAATAGGGTTTACAAGCATGCATATCAATGCATTAGAAGCGATGTATGCATAACATGCATACTGGGGCAGAGTGGTACCCCAATATATGAATGTGTACTGTGAATACAACCACCTTGTATGAAGAATATAAAACAATTATTCTGCATGACTAGACTGTATGCAAGCAAAGGTAGAGAAATCTCACTGTATACGGTCGACTACCTCTAGAAGATAAGCTGTTCATGAAACCTTTGCAACCAAAATTTAAGGTTTGCAAGCAAGCCCCGAGGCTCACGTCTCATCTCAGACACGACAAAGACGTCAACAGAAAACCCAACAGCAAACAGTAAGAAGTTGAAGATGAGAAACTCTTGTAGAAGGAAAGGAAATGAATAAAATATATGTGGAAGTAATACATAAGTTCATGCCTGTAAGACTTGAAAATTTCACTCTCAACTCCCTGCTTCCTTTCCGGAGTCAACCGCCGCTAAGCCCTGAACATCAAACCTGCAAACCCGAACCCTTAATCAATCGCCAGAACAGAACATACTTGCAGCATAGGAACCAGCTTGCAATTACCTGTTGATGGTGAGTTTCGGTGCAATGACGAACTACACATTTTACCGAAAAGAGTACTGGTAAACTCTACAGGTGAAACGGATATGCTGGGTAGCGGCTCGGGATATTTTCTGTGCGGCTTCAGCGCTACACAATAATGGATGGGACCAGAGCAAACAGAGAATCGTATAAAATGGGCAGGGCACCTCTAAACATCACCAGTTCTTCTGGTAGCAAAGAAGAGCTGCGGAACAGAAGCTCAGGGGAAGTTGAAGACGAAGATAACTATTTGCAAGAAGTCTCGACTGAATACTCATACGAAGAAGCGATACCGCAGCAACAGGATACTCTGCCTCTGTTAGGAAACTCATCACAACAATCAAACAACAAAATGCAGTTCTCGAATATCTGGAAAGCCAAGTCTGAGAAGGCTGGCGTAGACGACACCCCGGCCAGCCAGGATGAACCAGAGGCTGGCATTGTGACCACTGAAAAGAAAAAAGTCCAAGTAAAGTATGGCCTGAAAACCAGACATCTCTCTATGATGGCCCTGGCTGGGATCATAGGTCCCGGTTTGCTTATTGGTACTGGCAAAGCTCTTGCGGAAGGAGGCCCCGCTTCACTGATTATCTCTTTTGGTCTGATGGGTATTGTTGCATTTTGCATGATGCAGTCTTTGGGAGAGCTCACTACACTGTACCCCGACAGCTGTCCCTTTATAGCTCTTGCCGACCGACTGTATGATTCGTCTTTGGCATTTGCTGTTGGCTGGTCTTATTTCTTCATTTGGTCATTTGTTCTGGGTAACGAGTATAACATTCTGTCCAATGTGCTGCACTCCTGGTACCCTGGGATCCCTATCTGGGCTTATTTCCTCATTTGCTGGACTATGTTTACAGGCGTTCAGCTTTTGGGAGTGGAGAAGTTTGGCGAGATTGAGTTTTGGCTGGCTCTGATCAAGATTCTGGCCATCACAGCATTCAATATCTTTGGCATTGTCTACAGCAGTGGGGGGATTAAAAACAGAGAGGCCATTGGCTTCAAGTTCTGGATTGATCCTGGGGCCTTCAACAATGGCTTTAGAGGTCTTGCAAGTACGTTTGTCTACTGCGCCACATTCTATGTTGGCTGTGAGTCTGTTGCCGTGATGGCGGGGGAGTCCAAAAACCCCATCAAGGCCGTCCCCACAGCTGTGAGGCAGCTTTTCTGGAGAATCATTCTCATTTATCTAGGAACGGCTCTGGTGTATGGAATCACTGTCCCTTTCAATGACCCTCAACTGGAGTCTGGCGAAGGGCACATTATGACATCGCCGATGACGATAGCTCTGGCAAACGCGGGCTGGGAGGCTGGCAAACATGCCGTCAACACTTTTATCCTCATCACGTGTCTTTCTGCCGTGAACGGATCCTGCTACCTTGCCTCCAGAACTCTTCTGTATATGGCCAAAGACGGGAAGGCCTGGAACAAGCTGGCCTTTACGGACAAGAGAGGTGTTCCTGTGTACACAGTTTTGTTCACCAGTGCGTTTGGGTTTCTCAGTCTGATGAATCTTTCGGAGGGAGTGGCTACTGCTTATGCATACATTACCAACATCAGTGGTGTTTTCACGTTTCTGGTTTGGGGGTCCATCAGCTTTATCCACATTCGCTTCAGAAAGGCCTGGATTATGCAGGGCAGATCTCTGGAGGAGCTTCCTTACAAGGCAGCGTTCTACCCGTACACGGCTATATTTGGACTGATTGCAAATGCGGCTCTTGTTTTGGTTCAGGGATATCCCTCGATGCAGCCTCATATGGATGCAGGCAAGTTTGTCGATGCATACGTGGGGATTGTTGTTTTCTTCGGCATGCTTGCTGCTTTCAAACTGATCAACAAGACAAGGGTGAAGAACCTGCAAGAGATTGATCTTGATGCCGGAGTCAGATGTTACCAGGATGATGACTTTGATGGAGAGATTCCTGTTTGTCCTGTGGCTATTGGGATTGCGCGAGACATAGAGCTTGTGGAGCAGCCCTCCAAAAGTTCAGAGACGCTGAAAGCGAATTGACCAACAGTTTGGTGTACTATAGCTGTTTTCTTTTTTTCTTCTTCTTGCTAATGTTGTTTTTTGTTTTATTACTCGTGGTTCTTTGTTTTATTACCTTTTTTATGATGCATTGAGATTACTATCTGTGTTACGCTGTGCTCTGTATATTAGAGATGTTTCTATTTTATGTCTGTGCTCGGTAAATTAGAGGTCTATCTATTCTTATGCTAACTCAAAATTGATTTCTTTTCTATTCAACTGTACCACAAGTCAACTCAGTCTTTGGTTTCACCAGACTGCATTTTGATAGCTGCCATCATGAGCTACATGCATGACCCGACTTTGGGTTTGACTGCTTCAATCCCAATCAGATCCCAAATTCTATGCAACCCGCATCACACAGTATTTGACAGATTTGCGTAGATCTTGTCAATGGCATAAAGAGCACAGCTGACCGAAGGGGCAATGAAGGGACATGTCAAGTATGAATACAGCAGCATTCTTGACACACTGGCAATCTCCTCAAAGCTGGCCCCGGCAAGCTCAGCAATTGCAGCCAAAGTAATAGCAGGCGGACCGATAGGACAAACCATCAAGACAAAGTCCAGTAGTTTGCTCTGAACATAAAGATTAGGCAAGTGTGTTCGAACCCCAACCACCAGTCCGATGGAGATGACAGAGATGACAAAAAACCGCACAATAAACAGAATAAACACCTCCTTTACTTTCGTCGGCTCGCTAGGCTTGGTGTTGAGCTTCACGCCCAATGCAAACAGCTGCAGAGACGGGTATAAATTGCCCAGGTTCTGCATGGCCTGAGTGAACGTGCTCTGCATAACAGGCGACTGATATACAAAGTAATGTAGAGGAGGGATGATGCCAATGAACAATGCCACCAGAGCAGATAAGACGGCAATATTGAGGTACTTTTCTACTTTATGATAGACATGCTTTGCCTCGCGCTTCAGCATGTATCCCACATTCCTGTTCACTCTGATGGTTCCAGAAAGCAGCCCTTCATTCTCAGTGGGAGGATGAGGATACTGGAGAGACCAGCTGGGCGAGAAACCAGGAGGCAATGCAAATGAAGAGACCCTTCTTGGGGGCTCAGTATCACGCAGCAGCTGAGGCCCAAGAGCAAATCGCACAATATTGTGCACAACTGAGTGCATGAGAATGTAAGCATTGCCTCTCGTCATTGCAGCCGAGACAGTTTCGTTAGGCTCCAGTAAGCCAGACAGAGTACCTGACTGATTGAGGGCATAAAGCATGAGCAGCGGTAACGATGTCACATTATTGAACATGACTCCCGGAATGATGTATGCCCCTACACCCGCCCACTTAACCAGGGCTACGCCAATATAGTACGTCACTGTAAGGCATATCAAGGGCATGGCAACAATGGGCCAAAAGGATGTCAGGGCGTCTATAGTCAGTGGCGGGCCCATCTGAGTGATGATGAGACATGGGAGAAAGATATGCACACATATATACGAGACGCTCTG
>JAKTWI010000391.1:2639-22610 GCA_030561065.1 Sporopachydermia cereana | reverse complement strand
TACCCCTCCTCCTCCGCCTCCCCCTCCCCCTCCCCCTCCCCCTCCCTCCCCCACTAACACCCTCCGGTAAAACCTCTCCGCCAGCGACAGCAAATTCAGCATATGGAACGCCCGGCCCATATTGTACTCCGCCTCCTCCGCCTCCGCCGGCCCCGCACCCCGCCGCAGCTTATAGTAATCCACTAAAAAACTCAGCCCCTGCAGCAGCTGCCCGTGCCGGTTCGCCGAGACCCGCTGAATGGCCCGGTGGATGTGCGCCACCGACATCATCAGAAGCAGCAGCGGCTCGCGCGGGGCTGCCGCATAGCCCCGCACTCCGTATACCAAACTGGGCGAGTAGCTTTTGCCGCACAAAAGCATGGCGGCGTAGTTGGCCAAAAGCGGCACGACGGGCCGCGCCAGCGCCTTAATCCGTTTGTGTGTCACAGTTGCCATCCCCGACGCAGGCCGCTGCAGCAGCAGGCAGTCGTGCGTCTTGATCTGCCGCAGAAAGTACTTGAGGTGCATCATCGCGCAGTACTCTGCAGCAGCCTGCCGGCCGGAAGGATACAAAGCCGGGAACAGACTGTACACGGCGGGCTCAAACTGGTGCTGCCGCAGACACTCGCGGAAGGCGGGGCCGACGCGGGGGAAGTCACGTGCGGCAAGCGCGCAGGCCACGTGCGCCAGGTCCAGCAGCTGCGCACGTGACGCGTCTTGGTAAAACACGTTGACGCGTTTGGCGGACTGGATGACGGAGTACGCGTCGGACACGTCTTCGTACTGTGCTAGAAGTAGCGCGTACTGCACAAACACGTCCAGCCACTGCTCAAATGTGACGCCGCGGAAGGAGCCCCCGCCCGGCTGCCCCGCTGCCCCGCCCGCCGACCCCGCCGACCCCGCCGACCCCGCCAGCTGCCCCGCCAGCGGGTCGGCAAGCCGCATGTCGTGCAGCCGCGCCACGCGTTTGATCTTTGTGTCAATGTCAAGCCGTTTGTACCGCCGGCGCGCCACCCGCGCCCCGTGGAACACCTGGCCTTTTGCGGCGGGGAAAAACCCCTGCACGCTGGTGAACATGTCGATCAGCTCGCCGGCAATTTGCAGCCACGTGGCGGCCACTTCGGCGTCCCGCTCCGCGTCCCGCCTGCCCCGCTTACCCCGCTTACCCCGCAGCTGCGGCCACAGTTCCGTCAGTTTGCGGTACCGGATCTCCACAAACCGGTTCAGCTGCTCCTCTCGGCGGGACTGCTTCCGCTGCAGTTTCTCCCGCTCCGCGGCCGTCAGCTTCCGCTTCCGCTTTTTCTCCACTATAAACGCCGGCACCCTCTCCCCCGCCCCCGCCTGCCCCTCATCCTCCGACAGTTCCGACTGCCCCGCATCCTCCACCCAGTTCAGGTAGTCCTGCCCCCTCAGATGGGACAGCTTCTCCAGAATCTTCTTGCTCCGGTCCAGCTGGTTTGTGTGGTAGTACAATTCCGAGAGCGCAATCAGCACGTCGTAGTTGCCCGGATCCACTGCCAAAACCGTTTTGTACGCCTCCTCGGCTTGCGCAAAATCCCCCGTCTCCTGCAAACACCGGCCGATTGCCGCCACCAGCGACACCGAATTCAGCTCCTCAATGTACGAAAGCGGGGTGTAGAAATCAAGCGCCTCGGCATACTGCTCGGCATCTTCCAGCGCCTCGGCCATTTTCAGGTACAGATCCGCGTATTCCCGCGGGTCGGCACGCAGCAGGTGTTCGTAGGCGTGCCGGCGGGCCTCGGCATAGTCGCCGAGCTGGACGCGGAGCACGGCCAGCTTTGTGCGGATCTCCAGCGGAAGCTCAAACGGCCTTTGTACCACTCCGTGGTCCGCCTCGGCCATTTTCAGCAGCCGCCGGGAGTCGAACCGGCGGGCGTCGAACTCGGCATCGTCGCCGGTTTCGTCCCAGAACTTCTCGTCGGCCCGGCCGTGGATCCAGCGGGCGATGGTTTTGATTTCTCGGAGGGCCATTTGCGGGGCCTTTTGCCGCTCGTACAGTTCGGCAAGAATGTTGAGTTCCGACCACCCGAAGGGCTGTACTTCGGGTTCCGGTTCCCCCGCCCCCGCTTCCGCATCCGCATCCGACCCCGCATCCGACCCCGCATCCCCCGCATCCCCCGCATCCCCCGCCTGTCCCGCCTGCCCTGCCTGCCCCGCCTGCCCCGCCTGCCCCGCCTGCCCCGCCTGCCCCGCCATGTTGGCCTCCAATATGTCCTCGTACAGTTTCACCGCGTCATTCACGCGCCGCAAGTGTATATACGCGTCGGCCAGCTCCCGCACAATGTTGGCATCCGCCGGCACCAACTGGTGCAGCTTCTGGAACGATTTTGCCGCCCGCTGGTACCGTCCTTGTTCCATGTACAGAAGCGCGCGGCGGTACATTGTTTCCAGATCCGTCTTGTCGGCGGCGATGGCTTGCGTATAGCAGCGGATCGCCTGGTCCGTGAGGCCGAGTTTGAGGCTCAGCTCGGCACACTCAATCCAAAGTTTGTGGTCCCGGGGAGTGAGCAGAGCCGCCATAATCCACAAAGCGCAGCATCCGGCCAGATCCCCTTGCTGCGCCTTAATCTCCCCCAGCGTTTTGAACGCCGAATATGCCGTGTTGTCGATCCGAATCGCCTCGGTAAAACACGCCGCGGCCTGGTCGTAGTTGCGGGCCGCATATGCCTCGTAGCCTTTGCTCAGCAGCGATTTCACCTCCACGGACAGTTTGTCCCGCCGGAGTAGGAACCGAGCCCCGCCCCCGCCTTTCCGCTTCCGCTTGAAGTTGGACATGTCCCGCAGACTGTCCAGAAAGTCGTCCTTGTCCGGGTCGGACTCGTTGTCGGAGAACTCCAGCGTCGGGTCGAGCGCCTGGGCGTCGGCGTCGGCCAGCATTTCGCGGCGCCGGCGGTCGTTTTCCGTGTCGTTGTCTTCGGCAATGAGCGCGCGGGCCTTTTTGATTTGGTCGGCAAACTCATTGTCGTCCGACTCCTCGTCGGACAATTCAATGTCCCGTCCCGCGTAGCGGAGTTTGGGCACGGCGGGCAGCACGGCGTCGGCATCGGAGTCGGCATCGGCTCCGACGGCGGCTTTGTGGTGCTCGGCATTCGGCTCCGCTCCGTCAAACTCATCCGAGTACTCCTCATCGTACCCCGCCGAATGGGGTCTTTTCCGTATTGGGCTATCCGGGCCGTCCCGGTCGTCTTCCGAGCTGGCGGCGGAGTCGTCTTCCGGGACGTAGTTTGCGTCTTCGTCTTCCGAGTCGTAGTTTTCGTCTTCCAGAGTGAATCCCTCTTTGAGGAGTTCGTCTATTTCGTCCATTGTGTAGGCATTTGGGGGAAATGAGGGGTCCCGTGTTGACAGGCGGAAGAAGTAAACAATCGGGAGCAAAGAGGGGGTGAGAGAATTGTGGAAGGTTGCAGTTGGATTTGCTGTTGTGGTTTGAAGCACCAACAAACAAGTTTGTATTCTGTGTTTTGTGATTTGTGCCTTGTAATCTGTTATTTGTATTTTGTATTTCACAGCATTCACAGAATCAAAAGTATACGCCCTTGAAGCACTTTTTGGGAACGTCACGATAAGCAGGCACAAACACTAAACTCAGCTGCAGGGCGCGCCCACTTTTTCCGTTCACCTCATCATTTAATCATCGCGATAAGAGGCAAAATTCCCCAGTGGCCAGCAGAGCAGCGGTTCTTCTATGGCAAACGGGGAACAACAAAAGGTGGGAAAGTTGGATATGTTTAATTTGATTTATTCATAAAAGGCTTTTGGGTAGTTGCAAAGGTGTAATTTATTGACAACTTCAGTGTCACTCAAACTGACGTTGGAACTCTCACATTCTGACTTACTTTCCTCCCGCCACAGGAAGAAACAAAGGCGGACTGTGTGGAACTGCCAAAGACACAGCAGAATAGCCATTGTGACGATAAAAGACTACAAGGAGGAGATTTTCTGCTTAGTTGCCGCAAATAACTGCTGTTTCTGCCACCGCTTGATTTGCAAAGCCACCTCCCTTAACACAGACTGCAAAGTGCCTCAGGAAAGCCTTTTGAAATCTCTGACAAAAGCCATCAGAAAGCCAGAATGGTGTGTATTATCAAGAGTCGTTTGGACCTATTTGTTATGAGCCTTTTTTGTATTATCTCTCCTTTATCACCAAAATCATCAATACTAACACCCCTCACAGTTCGGAGGATTTGGCGTTGGGGCCAGTCCCTGGGACATCAACCCTTTCCACACGTTTGGATTCCCTCCCGCCATTGGGAGCAAGTTTGAGGACCATTTCCGCTGCTATCCGATTGCCATGATGCCGGACCAGGTGCGCAAAGAGGACGCCAACTACGGCGGCAAGATTTTCCTCCCGCCAAGTGCCCTCAACAAACTAAGTAAGTAAAGGCATTATCAAATGGGGAATTGTATTTATATGGATGAGCAAATAGGAGGAGCAAAGAGTTTTGTACTACACTGAACACTGGCACTAACACTACACAAACCTCCAGCCCAACTAAACATTTCATATCCCATGCTGTTTGAGCTCTATTGTGAGGAAAGCGCCGTCACAACTCACTCCGGCGTGCTGGAGTTTGTTGCCGAAGAAGGAAGGGCGTACCTGCCACAATGGATGATGGAAACACTGAAAGCGCAGCCGGGCTCTTTGCTCAAAATCGCCTCCACAGACTTGCCGCTCGGGTCTTTTGTGAAAATTGAGCCACAATCGGTCGACTTCCTCGACATATCCGACCCCAAAGCTGTACTGGAGAACGTTTTGCGCAACTTCTCCACCCTGACAGTGAACGACGTGATTGAAATCAAGTACAATAACAAGTCGTACAAAATCCGCGTGCTGGAGGTCAAGCCGGAAAGCGAAAGCCACTCCATTTGTGTCGTGGAAACGGATCTCATCACCGACTTTGCCCCGCCCGTAGGTTATGTGGAGCCGCAGAGAGTGCCGACACCGGCATCCCGCGCCTCCCGCACCGGAACGCCGCTCGGCACAATGGCAAAGGCTATCCGATACGAGGAACTGGCCCGTTCCGGCTCCAGTGTAAATCTGCCCCGCTTTGCCGACAAGGGCCAGAAACTTTCTACCCGCACCAGTTCGCGGAAAGCGGCATCTACAAAAGAGGCAAAGGAGCCGAAAGCGGAAGATAGCGGGAATTTACATGTGGATGTGGAGCCGCTGGCGGAGACTCTGAAGGGTCCGCCGGTGGCGCTGGAACTGCCGTTTGGGCAGCTGTTTTTCGGCTTTCCGGTTGTGCCTGTAAAGGAGGAGGACGGCAAAGCGGAGGAAACCGGGGAAACCAAGCCGAGTTTTGCCGATAAGGGCTACTCGCTGCGGCAGAACCGGAAACGGAAAGACGCGCAAAAGTACGGAACGCCGGTGAAAAACAAAAACCGCAGTCCGGACGTGATTGAGATTGATTGAGGGGAGGGAGAGGAAGAGGAGAAAAGGTTGAAAGGAGAAAAGGAGATGAGGGCAGTGATATGGTTAGGCGATTGGTTGATTGTTGCAAGTAATGATATCCAATATAATCAAAAGGTGGACGATGATAGTATCAGAAGCAAAGCAAAGCAGAGCAGACAACCCCACTGGTAGATGAAAACCGGGTGAAATGCTCTGACAATGTAAGGGTTCCAAAAGGCGGATAAGAAGAGGAACAAACTACTCCATTAGAGTAGTTCACTAATGCAGAGCTATTGGTTGATAGTTTGGTGCCTGAGGTATTTGATGTGGTGGTATGCATGTTATGTACTGTATATCTGCGGCAGGCAGCAAACAGAAATACTTCCGCAGCCTCTGTGATGTGGCCAAAACTGTTTTGAGCGGGAATGCGAACTTGCCGCTGCGCTCTGGGGGATTTTTCGAGTTGTTGGTGTTGTAGAGCTCCGGGGCTCATTTGGGCTCTCTTGATTCTGTAAAGGAACCTTCGGGCAACAACTCTTTGCAAGGTGAGAAGAGCAAAGGACAGCATGACGGGCTCCAGACTTTAGTTCTCCTCTAATACCTTCATTTGTATTGCACTTTGCCTTCGTCATCCTCAAATAATGAGAGAACAGAGAGGAAACGCCAACTTTTTCCAACTGAAGGGACTGATGACAAGAGGGATTCAACCCATTCAGAACTCAACCCTCATTTTCTCTTTCCCGCTTACAAAGCCGAGAGACCCTCCCACCTCCTCCATTCCTTCTCAAACTCCGTTCTTCTCGTTTCCTCCATCCCTTTCTGTTACACCTCCTCCCTCCCAAATTCTCCTTTCTCCGATTTCCTTCATTTGGCCGAGTGCCGCTGTTCAAAAGCCCATTGCTCTGTCCCGTATTGTTCTGCTACCCCATCCGGTGGCGGAGCTCGGCTTCGGAATCGGCATACCGTCCCCATAGAGTTCTCGGAAAATACCGGGTACACAAAACAACTATGTAGCTCCACATTATGTGTGCCGTTTCCCCCTCAGTCCTTCCTCTCCCCTCACTGCCTCTCCTTCCCACCCCCTCCCTTCTTCCCAAACAGTCCCTGAATTTTCGCCACGTCCTTCCGAATTGTCTCCTTTGTCTCCGCCCGTTTCGTCACAATCCGCTTCAGCACCAGCGGCACGTCGTTCGCCGAATCCGTCCCGCCGCTCTCCCGCCGGCCGATGGACACCGTCGGATACAGCCCGTTCCGCCGCTGCGGCTCGTTCTGCGAAATCGAATACACCCGCCGCCGGAACTTGGACGGAATCGCCTCATCCCCGGCCGGCGCATGCAGCGCCTGCGGATTCATATCCGCCCGGTCGCCGGCCCGCTCGCCCAGCTCCGAGATATCCGACGAAGTGTACACAGACAGCGCATCCGAGCCGTCCGACAGCACATCGTCAATCAGCGGCTCCGAGTCCTCCCGAGACGGCCCGCCCGGCCCGCCCGGCCCGCCCGCCACGTCTCCGTACCCCAAAGCCGCTTTGGCCGCCCAGTCCTCATACAGCGGGCGGGACAGAAACCCGTACTTAAACTCCTCCACCCCTACAAGGATCTTCGTCAGATCCACCAGCTCCTCCAAGTACTCAATCACCTCCTCGGTAGCGGCACTGGACGCGCTCCAGCTGGCGTACTTCATATTAAACACGTTCTGCCGCTTGCGGGCTTTCATTTCCAGCAGGTTTTTCGGTCCCGCGTGGCCCAGCGCCTCCAGCACCAGATCGTCCTTGTCCTGGCGGGCGAGCCGGCGGTCCGATTCGCGGATCGCCAGCAGCACTTCCCGCACCCGCAGCACCAGCCGCCGGTTGGCGATGCGGATGCTCGGCAGGAACTGCGGCAGCGGGTTTTTCGTTTCCAAAGCGCTCCGCACGGCAAACGTGGACGCCTCAATGGACGCCACCACCTGCCGGCGGTAGGGAAACACCTGCTGGTTGAGCTCCTCAATAAGCACGGAGCCGTAGGTCCTACGTAGCACTACAATGTTGTCCATCCGGTCTACGATCTGCCGCAGGATGAAAATCATCTCCCCAAACACCTCGTCGATCTCGGCAAACGACCCCTTGAGCCGCGGCTCCTTCCGCGCCATGCCGCGCCACTCCTCGGCCCGCGTGAGGGCCCGTTTGGTCGTTTCCGAGATCTTCCGGTACTGCCAATACCGCTCGTCCGTCATGGCCATCGGCTGGCCCTCCCCCTCAATCCCGGCGCCGATCAGCAGCTCCATGGACCCGAGCGCCCCCGCCACATACCCGACTTCCCGGACCAGCGCCTCGCGGGCTTTTACCGGAAACAGAATCAGCTGCACCAAAAGGGCAATTGTACCGCCGACAATCATTGCCAGACACCTCTTTGCAAAATTATCCAAAATGGTGCCCGGCACGCCTTCCGGGATGACTGTGGACAGCATTACAATGTATGTGGAGATGACGGCGATGATGCCGGCTTTGTAGTATGTGGCTGTCACCATGTAGTAGTAGGACGGGGCGCCACCGATGGCGGCTACGACGGCCATTCCGTACAGGTTTTTGTCGGGCCCGCCGCCGAGGTAGGCGACGTAACCCCACGCGGAGCCGGCAATGACGCCGATACCTCGGAGCACGTACACAAATAGGGTTCCGCCGATAGCCGGCTCCAGCACCAAAATGCACACAAAGCCGAGCCAGCCGCCGTGGATGTTATTGTACCAGTTGCGGAACTGCGGCACATACATGGGGAACGAGCACAAAAGCACGGCCGCCACCGTCTGAATGCCGAAAATAAACGGATGCGGGTTTTGTTTCGGATACGTCACCACCCGGTCGGCAAAGTGCCGCAGCGCCTCCAGCTGCGCCTCCGCCCGCGCCACCAGCCACGCGTGCCGCGCCTTGCTGCGCCGCTCCTCCTGCGCCACTTTTTCCCGATTCAGCAGCGGCAGCTCAAAATGCGCCTTCAGGCCAGGTTTTTCCTCCGAACCCTCGGCAGGCGGACCGGCGTCGCCGTACTCCTGCAGCTCCCGCTGCACCTCCTGCAGACGCTCCGCCATGCTCTGGTTGTCCCGCATGCTGCTGCGGCTGGCGGCTTCGCGGGGCCCCCAGTTTGCGCCGCTTTTCATCCACAGACGCAGTTTTGTGCCGTCGGTGAGAAACGAAAACCACAGTTTGCGTCCCCACGGTTTGCGTGCCTCGCGCCGCTTGCGCGTGTCGTAAATGATCTTTGTGTCCCGCAGCATTGTGACAACGTTGTCGGCACACTTGTGCAAATTGACCACAAACGACGACAGCAGGAAAAACTCGTCCCGCGGCATGAGATAGTCCGCCGCGGCCTCCTCGTCCAGCGTGATGTCGGCCAGCTGCGCCATGGCTTTGCGGTGCGCCAGGTTGAACGCCACAATCGACTCGGCAATCTCCGTCTGTATTTGTGCCAGCGCCGCCGGCGCCGGCTCGGATGTGCCGCTGTCCCGGAAATCATAGCAGTACGCCACCGTCTTCTCCGCCTCGGCCAGCGCCCGCGAAATCGCCGCCTGCAGCTGCCGCACCGGCTCGCTCACCTCCGAAATCAGCGAGCTCAGCAGCTGCCGGTCTCCAAACGCAATTTCCCGCGCCGGCTCGGCCCGCTGCTCGGCCCGCGGGCCGCCTTCGGTGGCCTTTATGAGCGCAAATTGCAGCTCGCATGCGTTTACCAATGCCGACACAGACATGAAAATGTCGTCCATCCGCCGCACAACGCCCCGCAGTTCTGCGGGCGACATGTACGAGTAGGATATCTCGTACAAACACTCGTCCAGCACCTGTTTGCACGCCTTGAGTTTGGGCCGCACTTTGTCTTTGCTGGCGGAGACCTGCTTAATGGTGGGCTGTTTGTCCTCCCGAGCCGGTTTGCCCGTTCCCTGAGCCACAAACAGTTCAATGCTGGCGTCCAAAGCCGCATGCAGCTCCCGCAAAGCCGTGACGGCGGATGAGCCGAGATAGCTGGAGCCGAACTCAGGATATATCGCCAGATTGATCACCAGCGACGAGGCAATGCCGAGCAAGAACGGAACGCAGTACGCCTTCACCGTCGCCCCCGCCGACTCCCGCAGCGGGGCCAGAAACGCAAAATGCACGGCCAGAAACATGGGGAACACAAAGTTGAACAGCCGCGGCGAGATGGACCGGCAGTAACCAGCGAAAAACAGCTGCACGGACTCAAACACAAGCAGCACAGCCAGCGCGCGGTTCTGCCGCTGCGGGTTCAGCTCAAACACGGCCTGGTCGCTCAGCTGGTTGAGCTCGGAACCCAAAATGCGCTGGGCAATCCACAAAGCAAACACGGCCCAGCAGCAGCCAATTGTGAGACCAAGCATGCACAGAATCGCGCCTTCAATCATGGCCCCAAACCGCCGGCCGGGGTGCACAATCGCGGCAGCCAGCACAGTCATGGACGGAGAGTATCCCAGCACTTCCCGCACTGGTGTAATGAAGTCGTAGGCAAGCGTGATTGTGGTCACTACAGTGCATTTGAGAACGCGGAATATGACAGTTTTATCCCAAGGTTTGGGGAACAGAATGTGCCACAGCCAGACGGCTTTGGCAAGAAGGAGTTGCAGTGGCATGAGACGGGAAGGGGTTATGCGTGTGGAGGTGATGCGGAGCCGAAACGGGCCGAAGCGGGCCGAAGCGGGCCAAAGCGGAGCCGAAGAGCCAAAGAGCCGAAACTGGGAACCTAACGGAGAGCTGAAGAGCCGAAGCGGAGAGCCGAAGGGCACAAGCGGAGCCGAAGTAGAATAGCCAAAATTGCCAGCCAAAATTGGCAGCCGATGGGGGCAGCCGATGCGGGGCAGCTAATGCAGGATAGCCAAAACAAGGCAGCCAATGCGGGACAAGCCTTTCAATTGGTGTTGATTGGGAGACAAAACCAGGCGGCACAATGAGCAGATGACAGCATCTCCGGTCCTGTTGATGGTGAAGAGGAGATGTTATTGTTTTGGTGGGATGCGCCTTCGGGGCTGTTGTTTCGAGTGTTTGGGGACTTTGTGTGTCCGTTATTTTGAGTCGTCTATGACATTTGTGTGCCCTCTTGTACCACATTTACTCCTGTTTGATGCCTCATTTTGCATCTCAAGCAGTAGCCCGATTGGGTTTTGCGCTTCCAGAACCCTGGCATGGCACAAACAAGCGGCCCTGCCGCGGCCGGCCAGTCTGCGATGCCCAAGGGGCAGATTATGTCATCATAAATATGCTCAGAGGCATATGTGAGCTGTGGAAGGCCTAAGCAAATGGGAAAAATAAGAGAGGAGGATTTATTGAAATCACAACATTGACCTTAGGCTGACTATTATACCTTGCTAATCAAATAGTAGATACCTTCTTTGTTTCGTTCCCAATTCTTTTCTCCAAAGCACCGATGGACGGCGTTCATGGCTTTCTACCATTCGCAATGGGCTTTGTTCGGGTAAGCTGCCTCAGTTGCCCTTCCAACCAAACTCTCATTAGAGAATGTACGCTTTCTAACATTCCAAAGATGATTTATAGATATCCCTAATTCATTTTTTGTTTTTATCTTTCACCGCTTTGCCCATCTCCCTTCAAATACAATCTCCCATCCCATTCCCGACAGCTGCATGTTCCTGCAAGTATCATGCACTTTCTCCACCCGGGAGCCGCTAACCCTAAACCTTATCGCCCATCTCGTCTTAAGTTTTTCCGGCCTGTCTTCAGAGACCCCCCACAGTGGCCCTGGGCCACCTGCAACCACGGTATTGCTTTTCCTACTTCCCATCTTCAGCCCACACCTCCCTCTCTTTATTCCCCAGGATCCCTACAATCTGCAGTCCTTACCTGCTCCAAAATCATCACTATCCCTCAGACCCATCTCCCTTAGTCTCTCCCCCTCCCTCTCTCCTTTTTCCTATCTCCTATCTCTCACCCCCCCCCACCTCTACCCTCACATCTCCTCCCACATTTATCTCCCGCCCCTCCCCCGCAACCTCCCCCGCCTTTCCGACCGCAAAAAGAAGAATTTCCGAGCCTAACTGCCGGGTTTGTCCGGAAAACCCCGCGTCGGAACCAACAGGCCTGGGCCTCTTCTGCCTCAAGCGCACCTTGCCGTTGCCACAAACGCATTTTATGACGACCGGAAGACAACAAAACTACTCCGGACAGTCCGAACATCGATCCATCCGTTCCGTTCCGTCCTACTCCGACTGTCCCGTCCCTTTCGCTCCGTCCCGTCCCGTCCCGTCCCTTCCGGCCTTCCCGCCGTTCCGTCCCGTTCCCCCAACAATCCCCCACAACATCCGCCGGCAAATGACGGGCCCACCAATGCTGGTTTTCCCGGCCAACAACGACGGCTACCGGAAACGCAAACGCACATACAAAGCCTGCGAACAGTGCAAACGCCGCCGCCGCCGCTGCACCCTCCAATCGGACACGTCCAAACGCTGCGGGCCGTGCGAGTATGCCGACATTGAGTGTTCGCTGTGTCCCGGCTTTGGCACCGGCCCCGCAGTCGGAGGGGCTGCCCCTCTGGACCCGCTGGCCCCTCTGCCCAACCCCGCACTTACCCCGCATACCCCGCATACCCCGCATGCCCCACCTGCCCCTCCGGGCCCTGCCCCGCACACCCCGCTGCCCCTCCCCGAAACTGTCACTCTGGTAACCGGCTCCTCCCAGCACTCCACCCTCAACTCCAAGTTCATCGGCAACACAGACCCCACCTCCATGTTCGCCCGCCTCTCCCCCGCCAACCCCGCCAACCCCGCCCAACCTGCCCCGCTACCCCACACTGCCCCGCCCGTCATGACGGCGCCGGAAGTGAAAAAACGCCGCGCAAAGTCGGCCCGCGCCTACCTCGCCAGCACAAACGTCCACCCGTCCGCCCACTTCGCCGAAACCAAGACAATCGGCGTGTGGGTCCACCCGCCCGAAACGGAAACCGAACCCCGCACCCCGCCCGACATTACCCCGCTCCTGCGCCCGTACCTGCAATCCCTCGGCGCCTTTTCCATCCCCGCGCGGCCCATCCGCGACGGCCTCCTTTCCGTCTTTTTCCGCGGCCTCAACCGCCTCCTCCCCCTCCTCAACGAACGGTGTTTTCTGGCCCTCCATGCCGCCGGCCGCTGCCCCACGCTGCTGCTCCATGCCGTCATCCTCGCCGCGGCCCGCGACCCCGCCGCATTACCCTTTTTGTCCCGCGACCCCGCATTCCGCTCCGTACGCCAGTACTGCCACGACACATACCGAAAGATCAAAGCCCTGCTGTTTGCCGAAGTGGAAACGGACCGCCTAACACTGCTCCGTACATACGCACTGCTGTCGCTGCATTCGGAAGGTCCGAACGGACTTGAGGCCGGCTGCGAGAACCTCGGCCGAGCCGTCCACTATGCGTTTTCGCTTGGCGTGCATCACAAACGGCCGTTTTTGGATAAGGACGAGCTGAAGCAGCTGTGGTGGGCGCTGTTTTGTATGGACCGGATGAACTCGATTGTGAACGCGCGGCCGCTGATGATAAACAAGCGGGACATCTCGATAGATTTTCCGAGGGCCGCCGCGAGCGCAGCGAGTGGGGCGAGTGGGGCGAGTGGGGCGAGCCAAGCGAGCGGGGTAGGCGGGGTAAGCGGGGCGAGTGCAGCGAGCCAAGCGAGCCAAGCGAGCGGGGTAGGTGGGGTAGGTGGGGTAGGTGGGGTAGGTGGGGTAGGTGGGGTAGGTGGGGTAGGCGGGGTAGGCTGGGTAAGAGAGGTAAGCGCAGAGAGCGCAGCAAGCGGTGTAAGCGGGGCTAGCGGGGCAAGCGGGGTAAGCGGGGCTAGCGGGGCACACAATGCGAGTATTCCGATCAACCCCAACAGCCCCAGCGAGCCCCGCATTACAAGTGAACCCAATCCTAGCGAGCCCCGCAGTCCGTCCGAACCGACCGAACCGACCGAACTGGACAGAGCAAGCAAACCCAGCGCAAAAACTACCGAATGTGCCGAAACTGCCGACGGACCGAAAGCTATGACCGGAACGAACCAGACCCTCTGCGTGGACCGAACCGCCGAAACCGGACCGACGGCCAGAGGGTCTGCAGGAGACGGCAAAGCCGAAACTGCCGCAACTGCCCCATCCGCCGCCCCCGCCCCCGTGCCCCTCACTTCCCCCGCCAACCCCTCCTTACCCCTCCCCGCCCCCGCCCCCGCCAACTATCTTTCCCATCTCGTCTACCTGTGCGTGCGGCTGGAAAAGGTAATTGCTTTGTACCAGCCGCACGGAGACCGCCGGGTTGTTCCGAAGGACATTGAGAAGGAGGAGTTTGAGGACGGCTGCGGGCGGGATTTGTCGGATCCGTTTGTGGCGGTGCTGGCGCTGCTGTTTTACTGTACGAGCATTTTGGCCCACAAACGGACGTTTGTGAAGGTTGCGCGGGGCGGGGCAGGTGGGGCAGGTGGGAGCGGGGTAAGTGGGGCAGAGGGGAGCGCCACAAATGCAAATCCGGCAGGCAAAGCGCGGAAAGGCGGCTCGGGTTCCGGAACGGGAAAACCGGAAAAACCGGCGGAAGCGGGAGAAACGGAAAGCCCCACCGGAACAGCCGGAACAGCTGAAAGTGCCGGAACGGAAAACCCCGCCGGAAAAACCGGAACAGCCCCCTGCCCCACTTCCTGCCCCACTTCCTCCCCCTCCCCCTCCCACTCCCCCTCCCCCGCTTTTGCTTCCGAAAAAGGAAACGACCTGCGGCTCCGCGCCACCTACAAAATCCTCTCCATCATCGACCTCCACCACGTGACCGGCCTGCCCCCGATCCCGCTGGTGCCTTACAGTATCGCCCTCACTCTCACAGTGTTCCTCCGCACTTACCCCTCCGTGGCCATCGACCCCGCATATCTGACTGCCTATTCGGGAAATAAAGCCGCGCCTTACTACACCCCGCGCGCCGGCACCCGGACATTCTACTCCTGGAAGGATTCCTGCCGGATGCTCAATGAGCTGTCCGAAACGTGGTGGGTGGCCCGGACAATGGGGGTTATGGGACAGTCGATTTTTGCCTCATTGGAGCGGGACGGGAAGGAGATGCGGAGGTTTTTGCGGATGTACGGCTTAGCCGACGGCGCCGAAGGCGACGGAGGCGGAAGTGGCAAAAAAGCCGACGGAGCTGACGGAAGCGGAACCGACAGAAGCGGAGTTGCCCGAAGCGGAGCTGCCGCGCCTACCGGAGCGGCCAACATGAGGAACAAGTCCGAGCGGCCCGAAAACGCCGAGGAATTGGAGGCGGAACCCCCGGCGGCTTACAGTCACGTGACTCACAAAGGTTTGAAAAGTCCCGAAGGGGCAAATGCCGAAAATTCGAAACCCCTCAATGCCCCGCCTGCCCCGCCTGCCCCTCCCGCTGCCCCTCATTCCGACTACTTCTCCCGTCCCGTTGCCGTTGCCCCGCCCGCCTCCGGCCCCGCATCCGGCCCCGCCCCTGGCGGAACCGACAACTTTGTCCCCGGCATGGACCGGCTGTACAGCAGCTACTACGACATAACCCCCGCCGCCGACCCCGCCGACCCCGCCAACCCCGCCAACCCCGCCGACGGCAATGCCGAGACGGAAGTCCCGCCACCCGTCGCAGTAGAGGGAAACGTGGAAGAGTACCTAATGATGTTTTCCGAACTGCCCAACGCCACGTCTTTTTTTGACGAAATGCTCAACCACTCGCTGGGGGAGGCGTTTGGAGACAATTTTCCCGATTTGTTTGCAGACGAGTTCGGTGGCGGTTTTGGCGGATTCGGCGGCGGTTTTGGCGGGTACGGAAACGGAAGCGGAAGCGGAACTGAAAGAGGAAACGGGACGGAATTTACTGCCGATGGTGGGATGGACGGTAGTAGTGAAAAGAAAGGTTGAAGGAGGGGAAGGAGGGGAAGGAGGGGAAGGAGGGGTAAAGGAGGGGTAAAGGAGGGGTAAAGGAGGGGTAGAGGCGGGGACTGAATAGTATTGAACTTTCAATGGAAAACAACGGCGAGACAGATTTTATGGAGGAACGGTTAATGCGACTGGTTGTGGGGGAGGGAAATGAGAGAGGTGGGAGACAAGAGTTACCCCGTTCTACCCCGCTCTACCCCGCTATACCCCGTTTTACCCCGCTTTGCCCCGTTATACCCGGCTATGCCCCGCTCTGCCCTGCTGCCCCCTCTCTACCTGGTCGGCCCCTATCTACCCCACTCTGCCCCACTCTGCCCCACTCTGCCTCACTCTGCCCCACTCTGCCTTACTCTGCCTGCATTCCGGTAGAAGTCCCGGTTCAAATCCACCGGCCTTTCCGTTATCGGCTTTCCATCCGCATTTGGCTGGGCAACTGCACCTTCCGACAGCCCGCCACAGCCTCCTGACTTTCAGCTGAATGAAGTGGATGATTTCAAAAAAGTATATGGAAGCACGTTGCTATTAGAGGCGTTTTGCTAGTATAAAGGCCGTTTGCTAGTGTAGAGGCGTTTTGCTAATATAGAGCATCTTCTCACATTCATTCCAACAACGTACGGAAGAGTGCTATCTAGTAGCGAGTTGAAGATGCTCAGGGCTATAGACACTTTTGACTGAAGTGCCAATTCATACTAGCAAGATTTGGAACTAAGAGCGGTCAAAGGAGAATGAGAAGCGATAGGCAAGTTAAAAGAGTGAGAAATGAAAATGAGAACTGAGAATGAGAAATGAGATTGGGAAATGAGAGTGAGGAATGAGAGTGAGGAATGAGAGTGAGAAATGAGAATGAGACTGAAGGTGCTGACTATAACTACAAGCTATTTTATAATGAGGGTAGTAAGAGGAATAAGAATGCTGAGAGTCATAACATTCAATGCAGCGAAATTGAGGATGATGAGGATAATAGGAAGATTCTGAATATAATGAGAAGATCCCATACTATCGAGTATAGCAACTATGAAGAGGAGAATGGAGATACTGAAAAATACAGAGAAATACAAAGAAGTCCTCAAACTCACCTCTGAAAAATCAATACTTAACACCCCAAAGATGCAGCTGTCGTATTTGCATAATAATAGGACATTGTCTTACCAGACCGAGTATAGGACTTGAAAGGACTTTGAAAGCACCAAAGTACTCCTAACAACCCTCACCCAAAACAAAGTCTCAACAAGTCCTAACCAACTCCCAAAAGTCCTAACCCGTCCTCAAGTCCAAAACCATCTTCTCCCCCTTTTTCTTTGAATCCCTCTCATCTCAAATAGACCTCACAAAACCTTCCAAACAGATCTCGAAACACCTCCACATCACCTCGAAACCCCCCAGCATTTCCACTCAAGGAACAGAAGGAACAACTAGAGGCGGATCTGAAAGCAAAAACATAAAAGAACAACATAAGAGAACAGCTAAAGAAACAACAAATAGTGCAACAGAAATAACAACATCCACCAGAGCTCCAAAACAACCAACCCTTCCTCCTACAAAAGAACCTGCATAAACTGTATAACATAATCGTTTATACACGACAATATAAACAACCACAGACACGCCAATAAACAACCCCACGCCCCGCCCGGCCTACTTGCGGTACCACAGACGCGTCACCTTCGTGTCCATCATGCGCCGCTGCAGCTGGAACACACCATACATCAGCGCCTCGGCCGTCGGCGGACAGCCCGGCACATACACGTCCACCGGCACCACCCGGTCGCAGCCCCGCACCACCGAATACGAGTAGTGGTAGTACCCGCCGCCATTGGCACACGAGCCCATGGAAATGACCCACCGCGGCTCGGGCATCTGGTCGTACACCTGCCGCAGAGCCGGCGCCATCTTGTTTGTCAGCGTGCCGGCCACAATCATAATGTCCGACTGCCGCGGCGAGCCGCGGAAAATAATGCCGAGCCGGTCCTGGTCGTACCGAGGAGTAGACACGTGCATCATCTCCACGGCACAGCACGCCAAGCCGAACGTGACGGGCCAAAAGGAGGATTTGCGGCCCCACATGGCCACCGCGTCCAAGGACGTCAGCACATAGTCCAGCGCCGACTGCGGCTTCTGTTCCGAAATGAGCGGGAAGTCGGTGGCAAGGCCGCCGTCGGGGGTCCGCGGGGCCACCGAGGAGGACATCCGCACGGCCGCGGGGCTCAGTATCCGCGGGGTCTGCCGGAGGGACTGGAGGGACTGGCGGGACGCCTGGCGGAGGGTCTGTGCGAGCGCCAGAGACATTTTTGTATAGCGATGTGAGAGTGTTGGGAGGGCAGAGAATGCGGAAGGGGCCACCAGAGGTTCTTCAGAGGCACAGAGACGTGCGGGGAAATGCAGAGATGTTCGGAGGCGGGTTTGTTTGTGGACGTGAGGGGATCCGTTTGTGAGCCGAAAAAGGCGCCGTTTGTATGCCGAAATGTGTCTATGCTGAGTGGTACAATCGGCTTAAGCGCTGGAAGAGTGAACCAATGCAAAGGGGGATCAAAAAAGGAGGCACAGATTGGGGGAGGTGTGTGTGATGTGTGACGGGTTTTGTGATGTAGGAGGCCGGCAGGTTCCCAAAAAGTGTCTGGCTTTGTTTGGAGTTTAGCGGAGTAGCCAAAAAGTCATTTCATTCTTTCCTTGCCGCAGTAGTAACGGAGTTGATTGATTGTTTGAATGCTTAGCAAAGGAGAATAAACCGAAAACTGCATAGTGTGATTGGTTGGTGCGGGGGAGGAGGGGTTATGGGACGGTCGGGGGGAGACGTGAGGTTGAGAGGAGATGCAGGGTTAAGAGGAGACGTGAGGTAATAGTGGGGGGGGGACGTGAGGAGACGTGAGGAGACGTGAGGAGACGCGTGAAAGGGAGGAAGGAGCGCATCTTCTCATTCCAACGGCAGAGGTGCACGGATGTTCAAATATTCCAGCAGCAGCTTTAAGGCAATATTGGCTTCTTTGAATATCATTTTGACCTCTAAATATTTGTCGCTGAGCATCGTTCCTCTCTTCCTTCCCTTCCCTGTCCTTCACGTCTCCCTCCAGTCAAGCTAATTTCAGGATGAGTCCTGAGGGTCCCCAAACTGCCGAACCGCCCCATCTCCAACATTTCTACCACCAACGACAGCTGGAAGATCAGTGAAATAAATGGTAAATCTCACTCTGATCTTCTCAATTGTTCTGCCAGTCCTAATTCCCTTAACTTTCATTGAGAAAACCCAGAAAGCGCAGCATTTTAGGACCCTTATCCCATCTCTCAGCTCCCATCTGCCATATCCAATCTGAAAAACCCGCGTTTACTTCAGCATATGAAATGGAAAATAGCAGAAACGCGTTTTTCTAGCTGAAATGCTCCTTTTATTGACTCAAACAGTTCCAGCGCTTCTACAAATAGTTACAATAACAACAACAGTCCACCACTGTTCTCTATACCAAATAACCTACTGAGTATCTCTCAATTGAATGAAAGAGACGCGTGCTGTTCCCTCTGGTCCAATCACCAAGTGAATCAACCTGAAGTCCCATCAATTGGTGGTAAAGAGAGACAGCTGGTGCCTCTCTTTTCACACTAGCGGAGAAGCGCTTTTGAACCTTTGCGAACAGTTGCAACGACTTGTTTACCTTTGCCCTCTGAACCTCCAATCACCATTCTGGCATTGTTTACATTGTGCTTTTCTGCTTCTTTTGAAGAAGCGCGTTTTGTCCTTTCAGTCAACGCGTCATATGATACAAAACTGATTAACACTGCATCACCAACGACACCAACAACGCCACCAAAATGAACACCCCGCAGTCAATCCGCAAACCCAGCGGCAGACCGAGCGGGAAATCCGCCAGGAACCTTTCGGCAAACCCCACCGGCAACAGGTCAAACAGCCCCGCAATCACAGCCGCCAAAACCCCCGCCAAAACCCCCGCCAGGAACCCCGCCAGAACCCCCGCGCCCCACATCCGCCTCCCGCTTACCCCGCTGTCCTCCTCGGCTGCCCCGCACCCTTCCCCTCTCAACCCCGCCGTACCCCGCACCCCGCTAAACCGGCCGAAAGCGGCAAACACTCAAACCGCCGCTGCCACCCCCGCCCTTCACAACGCGCTCCAGCAACGCGTGACGGAACAGGCGGCGACCATCGACATGCTGCTGCACAGAGTGGAGTTTCTGAGCCGGGAAAATGTGGCTTTGCGCGGCGATGTGGCGCGTCTCCAGTCCCACATGAGTGAACAGGAGCACGTGCTGTTTGGCATTGTGGCGGTTCTGCGGCAGCGCGGGGTTCTGGCGGCGTCGGATGTGCAGCGGCTGGCGCCGGAGTTTTGGATGCGGACGGGCCAGTTTGTGGTGCCGGAGGAGGTAGTTGAGAGGGGGCAGACGGAGGAATACGCGGAGAATTTCCCGGAAGGGGAATCTCCCGAAGGGGAATTGCCGGAAGGGGAATTGCCGGAAGGGGAATCTCCGGAAGGGGAATTGCCGGAAGCGGATATGCCGGAGGTTCCGTCTCAATCCGATTCCGAGCATGCAAGCCCGCCGAGGGCTGACTCGCCGGAAGTGGGAGCGGATGATTTCACGGATATGGCGGCCCACAATGAGGCTGAGAATATGCCAAATGTGGCGCAGCCAAATGCCGAACAGAATGCCGAGCCGAGAGCCGAGCCGAGAGCCGAGCCGAGAGCCGAGCCGAGAGCCGAGCCGA
>JAKTWI010000390.1:0-22675 GCA_030561065.1 Sporopachydermia cereana | reverse complement strand
TAGATGACTTCCTGGACATCACCATCCGGGGAGACACAAATATACTTTTCCCAATTAAGGGATTATCGCTATTTAGCAAGTCCGGTCGGAACTCAATGGGGAAATGTCCCGATCAGGAAGCAGACTCTTGAAACGCCAGTAACTTATCGGATTACGGCATCAATTAATCCGGCGAGCGCCGACCAATGTGGCTGAGGGCCTGGCTTCTGGCCCAAAGGGACGCAGCCCAACCCGGACACTCCTAGACCCTCAGAGGGTCTCCATCCACTTTTGTGGCCGGTGCACGGGTGTACCCCCTGCTCGCTGTGGTTGGCCTTGCGCAATTTCCAAAACCTCGACACAAACGCAGAGTGTGATTTATGCGACTGGCAGCGATATATCAGCAGTTAGATAGAGAAAATACTCCATCTCTCTATTGAATGGAATACTCATGAACGTCGACATCCATTTAGACATCATCAACAATCTACAGAATTCACAATGTTCGGTCTCGCTAAGTATCCTACCCCTATTCGTATGTTTTGCGCAGTGAACTGACTGAGGGAGAAATGATGGCTGGATTGGAGCTGATGAATGAGATATGAGGATTTGAGGAGGGACCAGAGGAATGGATTAAACGAAATATGTTCTTAGGAGGAATTGGGATCTATGAAGAAGCTTCAAGGATGCACTGACTACTGGAGGCGTTGAGCTCATACACAATCGGTGATATCGACAGGAGGAAGCTGCTGTCAGTAGAGTCTCCGTTGACTTCCCATATTGATACAGTAAACAGCTTTGACTGGTGTTTGATGGAACCTGGCAGCTTAATCGACGTGCTCTAATTGCATTGAAAGTGCAATGTTTTCAACGACTTTATCAACTCAACCTCCTCATTCCGTTGTGCCGGAATACATCACCAGTTTCGTTTCTCCCTCTTTACAATTGAAGCATATACTAACAGTCTATACAGTCAAGCCCCTGTGGCCCTTCTTTGTTGGTGGTATGTAGCCCTTCAGTACCCCCGTTTGATGCTCAGATCCGCTTTTGGGCTGAGTGGGATGGGCAAGCTCGGGTTATCGTCCGGCCTAAATTATCGCCGAGTTCTTTATGACCTGCAAACTAACATTCAATCAAGGTGCCGTCACCTACTACTTGGTTGGAAAGGCTGCCAATGCCTCTATGAACAGTAAGTTGAGACTGTCAAACCGGACGATTGCAATTGGCATTGCGTGAACCGTAACTAACACGCTCTACAGCCCCTGAGTTCTACAACGATCCTCGTCACCCCAGATTCAAGGCTGGCCAAGCTCCTGAGCACTAAACAAACGATGAATAGATTCAGGGTGATGGGTTGGACAATGCTGACGTGTAAGGTTTTATCAGGGCACTATCTGCCAAGCTGCATCTTGTGATTTGAGAATGTTGCCATCCCATGGCTCACATTGTCAGGCACTGATGGTTATGTTATGCACTTGCACCCGCATTGTCACGTCACTATGAATAGACTGTTTTTGTTTTGTTGCTTTGATTAGTAGGACAAAAGGAGGGCACATTGGTCTGTGTCATTTGGCCTCTGTGAAGAAGGGTTCCCCCTTTGTATCCTCTAGTTGTACTTCCAATTGTAGTCTCCAGCTACCTACAACTGCTCTCGAACTACTTTCACCAATATTATCCCCCACCTTGATTTTCCATCTCCATCTCTACTTTCAACACATCCTACAACCAAAACACAGCTACCTCCACTACCTTCAACTATACATCCACTATCTATCTATCCTCCCCAAACCTATGCAAACTTGGAAGCCGCCTCCAAAGCCTTACTGAAAGTCTCAATCAGCTCCTGCGGATCCTCCAAACCAATACTGACTCTCACCAAGTCAGGCACCACCCCATACTTCGCCACTTCCTCCATCTCGTTGAAATGAGCCAATATCGTATAAGGACACGCCAAAGTAAAGTTGGTCCCCAAACTAGGCCCCTTAGCCAGATTAATAGCATTGAAAAACGCCTTTGCCACATTCTCATTCACAAACAGCACGGAAAACAAACCGCCATAACCCCCACACGGCGTCTTGCACGTGTCATAAAACGGCTTGTACTTCTCCAGATACTTGGGATAGTACACTTTGGTCACCAGCTCCGACCGCAGCAGCAGCTCGCATATCTTCTCCGAGTTCTTGTTGATCTTGTCGTTCCGTTTCCGGAAGTCCCGCGAGTTCCGCTCCAGGTATATCGCGTCTTCGGCCCAAAACATATCCTCATACGTATACTCATCCAGCACAGCCTTCAGCTCGGCATAATGCGGGCCCGACGGATTGAGCACCAAAGAGCCGCCCATCACATTCGAGTCGCCGGAAAACACTTTTGTGAGCGAGGACGCCACCAGATCCGCATACGGCAGCACGTGAATATTAGCGAAGTTGCCCACCGTCTCGTCGATCGCCACCATAAAATCGTACTTGTCGGCCAGCTGGCGGATTTTCACCAGATTCGGCGATTTTAGCAGCGGATTCGACGGAAACTCGCAGAACAAAGCCGAAATCCGCAGCCCGCCCGCCAGCTTGGCCTCCAAATCGTCTAAATCCTCCGGCTCTCCGTGGCCATAGAAAATCACTCCCGGGCCGAACTTCCGCAGAATGTTCAGCGTGTCCACATACGGAAAGCCGAAACACACCGCTTTCGGCTCCGCTTCCGGCCGGCCCTTTTTCACGTGCTTGTAGTAGCCCCGCACGGCCAGATGCGAGTGGAAAATAGCCGCCATCCCGGACGGGAAAAGATACACGTCGTCTTCCGACACCAGCCGCGTCAGCACCGGCGACGTCTCCCGGCTTTTCCCGTCCTCCGTTTGTCCCCGGCACTCCTCCTCGTCGGCATCAATCTGCCCCGCAATCCTTCTCTTTAGGGCAATCTTGGCGTGCGGGGCAAACTGGAAATCCAAGTTCCGCCCGAACCGCTCGTCCAAAAACGTGCTGTGTTCTTTGGCCCCAAACAAACTCTCCTTCTCCTTCTTCTCCTGCAGCACCAGCTCGTTCAGCGTGTACTCCGCCAGCCGGCTGGACACCCCTTCGCCCGAATGCTGCCAGTACGCTTTCACATGCGGGAACTCTGCAGGAGGGAAAAACACTACTGCCACTGTTACCTGAGCTCGGTACGATTTCTCCACCTCGGAAGCCGGTTCGGGGGTCGTTAGCTGCAGAATGCGGAGCCGCGGGGTGGGCACTGTGGGGGACTGACTGCGGACAAACTCCCGGCATCTTTTAGCCGCCTGGAAGGTGGAGAACACCAAAGCCTGTTCGTTTTCCCGGCCGTATTTGTCTTCACACCAGCGGCAGAGTTTTTGGATGACGCTGTGGATGAAGAAGCGCGGGTATCCGGACTTCATTTTCTTCACTACCCAGTTTTCGCCCTTTTCGTATCCGACGGTGGCTTCCCAGGAAGGGAGAGAGACGGAGACGGCATGGGGTTCGTTTAAGGGGATGGTCTGGCCAATGTCGGTGGGGATTTCAAACATGGCGGAGGGGTTGGATGAGGGGAGGGTTGGGAGGGAATGAAGAGGAGCGGAAGGGAACGGAAAAGAACGGAACGGAGAGAAAAAGAATGGAAAAGATCGGAACGGATCGGAAGGGAAAGAAAAGCTCGGATCGGCTCGGAAGCACTCGGAACGGGTAGTCGGGGATTTGCTGTTGATAGTTCCGAATAGTGATTTCTGCTGTTGAGGTTCCAATATAGCAGTTCGGCTTTGTTCTTAGAATGAGCGTTTTTAGAGGCTTTTTAGGCTTCTTCATCCGGATCACAACGGTCTGTGCTGCAGGGGTCAGCGGCAAGTGCGGGGCGGCGGGTCAGAGATTTATACAATGAATCATTTTGGATTTCGGGGAGAAATGGATTTTTCACTTCCCGGGAGGGTGCAGGAGGGTGCAGGAGGGTGCATGAGGGTGCAGAGGGGGTGGGAGATGGGACGAGAGTAGAGGTTGCAAATGAGCGGGTTTGAGGGTGGTTTGAGGGGAAGATAAGCTGGAGGTGCCTGTAGTAGTAAGGAAATGACATTTAAAAACAGGGAGTAATGTCAAATTGACACTGCATCAAGTGCTTTGGGAGATGCACCTGGAGTGCTCCCTGCTGTATGAGTTTGGCAGAGGTGTAACGGCATGTGGCAAAATGCACATCGTGCATATACATATACTGCGGTTTAAAGGCTCACTACACCAATGTGTATGGGTAAGTTGTGATTAGAAGCACCTTTTCTAGAAAACATATAAGGGGATGTATATTTGAATATGTAGTCAAAGAAGCAAAGAGAATGACTGGCCAAGGTTCAGTATCAATAGGAGAACGGCTCTTTATGCAACCATGAAACCTAAAATTTAAAGTTTCATGCCCCCCTACTGAACATCGTGTCTCGCTCTGAAAAATTGTCTTACAGCGCGAGACGTGAAATTACTGGAGACGCAACCTTGAGAAGCCCCCGAAAAGTTTCCCTTTCTGTTAACCATTCTCCATCCTTTACCTCCTTTCCCAAACAGGTGAACTCAACTTTACCAGCACTGTACCACTCCCTTGAGACTAGAATCTCCCTCATCCACCACAGTATCCTACCCCTTCCTGGATTTCCCCTACTCTGTTCCTCTTTTCCTGCTTCCTTCATATCTCTCTACCTCTCCCCTCTGACGCATAGGTACATCACTGTGCATAAAACATGCATACACCTACATATTTCCGCATCCTCCCGCATCCTCCCGCATGCCCCGCCCAACAGGGAAAGCGGGCGGCAGGACGCCTCGTCCTTCATAACATCCATCCACTTTTTCTACTCTCATGGCCTGTCAATACACTGTAGTAATCCCATTTACTGTAATCCTATTATCCGCTTCTGAACAACCTGCGTCCCTTTGGAATATCCCGCATAACACATACCACAGAAACCTCCGGCGTTCCGAACCATCTTTGTGGCTGCCGAGCTGATCCGAAAAGCCAAACAAAGCCGTGTGGGAGATCAATTGAGTGAAGCTGCTGCGCAAAAGCAGGAATCAATCCGTGCAGCCAAGCGGAAAAGCGGAACTGCGATTGTATTGCCGAGCGGGTGAATCCTCGGCGAAAAGCGGGAGCGCGAAGTGCAGGCGTGTGCAGCAAAGTGCAGGAGTTGCCAGCATTTGGTCCCAACGGACGGTTCCAACATTTGATCCGAAAAGCCGACGAGACTTTCGGAAAGCCGATCCGACATCCGACCCGGATTTGTGAGACGGCCGATCCGATAAGGCTTAACTGTCTAGTGTTGACCTGACATCCGATCCAATATCCGAAAAGCCAATCCGAAGGGCTATTGGACTGTCTGATCCGAAGGGCTGATCCGACATCCGATCCGATCCGATCCGATCCGATCCGATCTTTTCCGATCCGATCCTTTCCGATCCGATCCGATCCGCCACATCCGATCAATCAGTCACGGCTGACCGTCCGGCCAATCCGTCAAACGCCGACACTCCCACCCTCCAACCAACTACTCCGTCCGCCCATCGGCCACAACATCTCTTTTTCCCTTTCATCTTATCAATCTCTCTCTCTCAACTCCCTTCTCTCTCTTTACTAAGTCTCTTCTTCTTTTTCCTCTTTCCCCTCTCTTTTACCTCATTTCTCCTCCTTTTCCCCCTTTCTTTCCCTCCAGTTTCTCTCCATGGCCGACTTCAACAAACTCTCCGCCGCTGCCGGCGACCTCAAACACTGGGGTCTCCGCCACGAGTCCCAACTGCCTTTATACAAAGACAAGCCGAAAAAAGCCGACGGCTTCCTTCCCAAATCCCGAAACTCCCGCCTCGGGTACTACACGGCGCGCTACTGGAAAAAACTGGCCCTCCTCCTCTGCGTTTGGGGTCTCCTCTCGTGGCTCTTCTCGGACAAACGCGGCTCCGGCTCGGCCCGTTTCCGATCCGCCGAGCCACAAACATGGCCCGCGCGCCGCGACGCGGTCCGCGACGCGTTCAGACTCTCGTGGCACGCGTACGAGCAGCACGCGTGGGGGTACGACATATACCACCCGGTGTCCCAAAAGGGGAAAAACATGGGCCCCAGACCCTTGGGCTGGATCATCGTAGACTCTCTCGACACGCTCATGCTGATGGGTCTGGACGCGGAGCTGCAGCGGGCCAAGGAGTTTGTGGCAAAGGACCTGGACTACAATATGGACTACGAGGTAAACACATTTGAAACCACAATCCGCATGCTGGGCGGCCTCCTCTCGGCATACTATCTGTCCCAGGAGGACCTGTATTTGGACAAGGCCTCGGATCTCGGCAACCGGCTGATGGGCGCGTTCGGCTCCGCTTCGGGTATTCCGTACTCCAGCGTGAACCTTAAAACCTCGGCGGGAGTTCCGAGCGGCTTTGACCGGGGCGCCGCCTCAACCGCCGAGGCTGCCACCCTGCAGCTCGAGTTTAAATACCTGTCCAAAGTGACTGGGGAGGCGCTGTACTGGCAGGCCGCGGAACGGGTCATGCAGGTGCTGGACGGCAACCACCCTTCCGACGGCCTGGTGCCGATATATGTGGATCCCGAGTCGGGCCGCTTTGTCGGCCGCAACATCCGCCTCGGGTCCCGCGGGGACTCGTACTATGAGTACCTAATTAAGCAGTACCTGCAGACGCGGGGCAACGAGCCGCTGTATTTGGAAATGTATGCCGAGGCGGTGCGGGGTATTAAGGACCGGCTGGTGGGGCATTCCGTTCCGAGCGGGCTGACTTTCATTGGGGAACGGCCCGACGGGGTGGGCGGCCCGCTTTCGCCGAAAATGGACCATTTGGTGTGTTTTGCCGGCGGGATGTTTGCCCTCGGCGCCACAGAAGGCGCGCCGCTAGCCGAGGCGGAACGGTCTTCGGCTTGGGACGCCATCCGTGCCGCCGATATGGCGCTGGCGGAAGAGATTACAAACACGTGCTACCAAACCTATGCCCGCACGGCCACAAAACTGGCTCCCGAGATTGTGGTGTTCAATACAAACGCGGCCCGAGCCGACGACTTCGAAATCAAACCCGCCGACCGCCACAATCTCCAGCGGCCCGAAACAGTAGAGTCCCTCTTCTACTTGTGGCGCATTACAAAAGACCCCAAGTACCGCGAAATGGGATGGGAGATCTTCCAGGCGTTTATGAAACACACTTTGGTGTCGGAATCACAAGGTTTCACCTCCCTAAAGGACGTGACGACAGTTCCGCCGCCGTTTATAGACAATATGGAGAGTTTCTGGCTGTCGGAGACGCTCAAGTATTTGTACCTGCTGTTTGACGACAGCGACGTGCTGCCACTGACGGAGGTTGTGTTTAATACCGAGGCGCATCCGCTGCCGAAGTTTGATATGGACCCGCTGTTTACTACCGGATGGAAGAGGAAGAAGGCGGGGGAGGGGGAGGGGGAAGAGGAACGGAAGGCGGAGCGGAAGGCGGATGAGCCGAGGGAGGCGGAAGCGGAAGCGGAAGCGGATGAGCTGAAAGCAGAAGAGCCAAAAGCGGAAGAGCCGAGAGGGGTGCGGGAGAAGGGGAAGGCGGCAGAGAAGTATGACGGGAACTTGGAAGTGGATGTGGAAGAGAAACAGCGGAAGGCGGGGAAGGAAAAAGCGGGGAAAGCGGGGAAAGCGGGGCAAGCGGGGAAAACGGGGCAAGCGGGGCAACCCGGGGAAGCGGAAGGAAAAATCCCCGAAGCTCAGAAACCTTCAAAACCCCTGGAAGCGGAAGCCCTGGAAGCCGTCCAAGAAGTCATCCAGGGCAAAGAAAACTCTAAAGAATACGGCAAGCCGAAAACTCAGCCCCATTTGGGGCCCGGAAAGGATGCCGGCCTGCCGGCGTCGAAATCTCCGTCTGAAAAGCTGGACGACGAGGCTGCCGATGCGGTAATTGAGGCAATTCAGAATGAACAGGAAGAAGGAGTTTTGGAGTTTGAAGAGGAAGAGGAAGAAGATGTATGGGAGGATGATTTGAATTGAGGAAGGGGGAAGGAGAGGGAGTTTGTGAGGAGGTTTGTGAGGAGGTTTGTGAGGAGATTTGTGAGGAGATTTGTGAGGAGGTTTGTGAGGGAAGTTTGTTAGTAGGGGTGGTAGATGTGATGTGCTTGAGGACATCTGAGTGGGGCTGAGTTATAAGTATACTGCACTTAAGCTGATTCATGTTGAATTCTAGATAGTTATTCAAGGTGAAGAACATCCACTATGAACTGAGTTTAAAGCCCTGGGACGGAAACGGAATGGACGGATGTTTGGAAGATGGCGGAAAAGTCGGAAGAGCTCGGAACCGCTGACTTGGAAGCTCGGAAGAACCCGGAAGAACCAGGAAAGGTTCGGAAGGGTTTGGAGGGCTCGGAAGAGTTTGGGTTATGAGGATGACACGGGGGCTTTCCCTTTCTGGAAGTTGGTAAATTATACTTGCGATCAGAGACTGGAAAAGGGAAAGGAAGCAAAGACTGTGAATGGGAATTTAGAGCAGTGGGGAAAGTTGTCTTATAGGGGTATGTGATGAGAACCTTCCCGGGCTTTGGTGTTCTGAGATGCAGTTCTGAGATGTCGGTTTGAGATGCAGTGTACGAAGATCGATTGGGTTGTCAGGCGCCTTTTCGATGGCAGCCATTGATAGTATACTGTGGAGTAGTATATGTTTAATATCCCCACAGGTAAGGGTAATTTGCTGTATAATCAATCGGAATGTATCATCAACTGGAATCAATACACAGTCATCAACATTTCCAGGTATTGTCTGATTCATGAGACTGGCCAACATTTGATAGAGGACAAACAAAGGACATACGAATGGTTCAGGAAAACTGTTTGTCTCCGGCCATCCTGGATCCAAATGCTGTCTCCTGTCGTTCCCTAGCATTCCTTACACACAACTGCCACCTTTACCGTACAAGTGGTTCTCTAACTGAGATACTGCCTTTTTTGTCCCCATCTCGCTTCATTCAGCAGGATTTCTGCTTCTTTGTCTCCAACTTCCTTCGTTCAGCAGAAGTAGAGCCGAAGTAGAGCCCGCATGCATTGGTGACGGGAAATCGCAAAAGCTGCTTTCACTACCCTACTAAGGCCTACTGAGTCTCGAATTGAGTCATTGTTGAGATCATCGATCCCGAAAAGCTCAGTATTCAAAAGCTCAGTATTCTGAAGCTCATTATTCGAGAACTTACTGTTCTTGCAAGCTCTTTCTCAGCTTCATAGAAAAGTAAAAAAAGAAAATAGGAGGGAAAGCCGTTGAAAATCCACCAGAAAGCTGTTGAGGATGGGAGCTGCAAGACTAAAGGACATAAGGACGGACCTCTGGTACTATCATCTACAGACACTCATTAATCTATCTTACTATAACCGGAAGAACCAAACCAGCTGAATATCAGATAGTAAGTGAAATCCCTATTCATGAGTGGTAGAGGTCTTTTTCATGTTGTCCACAGCCAACTGCCATTTTCTGAAAACAAAACCTTTGGTCATTTGGCTTAGACGAAATTGGTATGAATGCAGTTGCTGCTGTTTGACTCTCATGGGTCAGTTGAGGAAGGTTCTCAATTTTCGACATCTCGAGGATAATTTGGAAGCTGTTCTTCAGGCTGCTTTTGAGCCTGCAGTCTGTAGCAGCTCTTTAAATCTGCTCTAACCGATTAGATACTTTGAACCCTCTACCTCATCCTACTATCTAATTCATCTGATAGAAGGAAATGATCATACTCTTGATTATATCTCAAAAATTGCAATGCTAAAAAGTTGAACTGAAAAAAGAAATGTCTGCAGACGAAATGAAGAATGAATGAAAATGCTCAAAAGCTGAAAAGCTCAAAATGAGTGAATGTGCTACTGCCAAATGAACCTCAGCTTAGCAACCCCAAATTGCTGCCCAAATACTCAATGGAGAAACCAGAAGCCCAATAGAGAAACCAGTTCCAGAATCGGCTACCGGAAACGGCTACCAGATACCCATTTAGTACAACGGCTGGCCCCATCTGTAGTGCTGACCTCTCCAAGCTTCAGGCTCAGCCTCAGCTTCTCTCTTGTACAGAGGCTGTCCCCAGCGGTAGTGCTGGCCTCTCCAGGCCTCGGCTTCCGCCTCAGCCTCCCGCTTATAAAGAGGCTGTCCCCATCTGTAATGTTGACCCCTCCACGCTTCGGGAGATGCCTCGGCTTCGGCTTCCCGCTTGTACAGCGGCTGGCCCCACCGGTAGTGTTGGCCTCTCCAGGCTTCGGGATTGGCTTCCGCTTCTCTCTTGTAGAGCGGCTGGCCCCATCTGTAATGCTGGCCTCTCCAGGCTTCCGGGTCGGCTTCGCGTTTCTTGAGGTCAGAGGCGTCAGAGTTTTCGTAGGCTTCCAAAACAGTAGTGTTGACAATCACAAGGGACGGGGTGTCTTCCTCATCAAAGTAGATGAAAGGAACTTCGTCGTCTTCGAAATTGATGACGTATTCCACAGCGTCAGGAGGGAGGTTGTAGTCGGTGTCGGTCAGGTTCTGGGGGACAGAAGGCTCGGCGACCGGGGCTGCTGCGACGGCAGAGGTGAGGGCTGAAAGGACAGCAAGAAGAGTGAAAGAGTTGAACTGCATTGTTGAAGTAGTTGGAGAGTGGGGGAGTTGGTGTCAGAAGAACTGAATGCGATTGAATGCGTTGATGCTTTGATGCTTTGATGCTTTGATGCTTTGATGAGTTGATGCGTTGATGGTTGAGATGGATGGGAAGGAGAGTAGCTGTGATGCGGGTTTTGGCTCCATTTTATATTTCTGGGATTGGTTTCTGAGTATTCCTGTTGGCAGTGAAAGTTGTATGAAAAGAAGCTTTTAATGAGCATTTGAGAGCTCTGATCTTTGCAAATCAGAGTTGATCAGCGGTAATTGTTTCAGAGGCAAGATTTATTTCCCAATATTGTTTTGAGGAGTGTGAATATGGGGTTTTTAGTTTTTTGCTCAGAAAGATGGCCTTTTGCGGTTTGCTGAAGCAAATTTCAATGTATCGGATATCTCCATTGACGGATGAAAGTAGTATCTTCAGTTTCCCTTTTGGGCCTGCAATGGAGTCACTTGCAACAATGTAATGCCGAAAGGGGAAGGCGAATGAGGGAAAAGAAAGAGTAATGAAACGTTATTTGTATGCACGGGACGGGAAAAGGCCGTAAACGGTAAGACTAGTGAAACTTTATTTGCACCAGCATCCCAGGTGTGCAATGTGGTGCGGCATGCTCGAAAAGAGGTGAATCAATTAAATCCTTTTCAGGAAAAATATGTTTCTGGAATAGGATGGCAATGGGAGATCTAAAACTCTTGCAGAGGTTTGTGGGATCGGTTTGCTCATTATTGCGGCAGGGGGGTGGGGCGATGAGCAATCTTAGTGAAGCAAGTTTGGTTTCAGGATGAGCTTTGAAACCGGATCCCCTAAAAACGTGCTCTCTATTACCGTTTTTCATTGAAAGTATTCTTGATAATGGCACTAATTTGCAAATGTCTCGGTTTCATCAACCACTTTGCCAACCTGTTGTGCCCGAACTGCAAACACTAAATCACCATCACCCAGTGTGATTGCTGCAAAACTTCGGCTGAGCAGCCATTCAACCTTCAGCTCCAGTACTAATAGGGTTTTAGGACTTTCCTTCACCCTTTGATCTTTTCCTTCCTCTCTAATCTCCGACTTCTGGCCTTCCCCGCTCATCCCTCATACCTCTACTGCTCCAGCCTCACGTCTCACTCCAGTCACCCCATTCAACCAACTTCGCATCTCACCTCACTTAGCTCCTCACGTCTCCTCCCGCATTCTACCTAACGTCTCACCCCGTTGCTAACATCGCATCTCCTCTCAGTATACTTTTTGTTTACATGATCCCCAATTCACACCTCCCTCATCAACACAGCAACCTGACATCAGCTTTATGATGAATGAACTCCTCTCAATTGTTAGAAAACAGTCCAGTTTTTCGTCCTACAAGTTCCCATCATCCACCCCTATGTAAGGCCACCTATCTGCTCACACCCAAACCCGTCCTCACCCCCAACTTTGCAATGGCATGGTGGAAGCTCCCCTGGGCCAAACAAGGCCTGGAGGGATATGAAAAACAACTCAACAAGATAGCAGAACGGATGCAGAAATCAGAACGGCGCATACTGAGGATGAAATACCTCCACAGGCGACTGAAGAAAAGACTGCTGATATACGGAACACTTGTTGCGCTTGTGTTGGGCGGATACACCCTGGCATCCAAACCCATCAAGCAGTTCAGCTACAATGATGTGGCAATCACGATAGGCTTCCCGCTGGCGCTCTGGATCACAATAAGACTGTTTGATCTCTACTACAACCAGGTCATCACGTGGAACGAAGACCAGCTGGAGTCTCTGCGCATCTCTGGCGAAGAGCTGGTGGAGGAGATCAAAAGGGCTACAAATTTCGACTCTACCCGATCTCTGCTGGAGCGGTTTGGCGGTCAGACTGGATCTGTCACTATGGACGAGTCTTTCGCGCCACAGCCTCTAGGGGTTCCCGCCAATTTCCAGTTTGAGGATTTCTACAATAACCCGGAAGTCCAGAGTCAGTTTGGAGGCAACGGCAGCCGAAGCTGGACAGACAGGCTGTTTGATCTCATACTGGGGGAAGAACCCGCAGGCAAAGAGCAGTACGCTCTGATATGTACCAAATGCTACAGTCACAACGGGCTGGCTCCTCCGGGCCAGACGCCGCAGGAGGTGCAGTACCGCTGTCCCAATTGCGGGTACATGAACAACGAGAAAGGAACGGCTGAGAGTACAATTGCGCTTCCGTCAGAGGAATTGGCAAATAAGGAAAGCAAAACGTCTCCCCTAACCATTGACGGAGCCACTGACACAGAAACACAACCACAGCAACAAAGCCCACCAGCAACACAAACAATGGAACAGTCAAACGTAACCTCCTCTGGGCTCAGACCCCCAAGCGGAGATCTCAAACGTCTAACAACCGAACAGTCTCCGGAACCCGAAAGCTGACATGGGACAATCCGGCAACCGTCCGTCCCTACATTACATAACCACGTAAACCCCATATCTCATGAACAATCATCTCCATATTCATACTGCTCAAGCCTGGAAAACCAGTCAAAAGCAACACTACTAAATACTACACGTGACTGCACATCAGCGGCTAACCCTCGGCATGACCTAAGAAGTGAGATCCATAATGGAGTTGACAATATCGCCATTGTTCTTCTTCAAAGCAGCAATAGCCTTGCCACGGGACACATTGGCCTGCTCGATAATCAGCTTGATATCGTCCTCCTCCAGTCCAGTGGCATCCTCATCCTCTTCAAGCTCTCCAGACGGCTTGTCCTCCAAAGACGCCTTCTGCAAATCAGCAGTGATCTCCTCAGGGCTCTTGGACACCTGGCCGTCCAAAGCGCCGGCGGCTCCGGCAGCTCTGGCCTGCTCGGCCATTCTCTGGGCCGCCTGGGCGCGGGCGCCCAGATTCTCGGCTTTGGCTTCTCCGAACACAACATAGGAGCCGGAAGCGGTTCTGTACACGTCCGGGTTGGAGATGGCAAACACAATCTGTCTGGAGTTGACGAACGTGACCCGGGAGATGTTGTCGACCTTCTTGAGGTTCAGCTTGGCGATCAGCTTTCGGGCCTTCTTTTCGTTTCTGGAGTGGATGGTGACGTTGGCTCCGGCCTCGATTCCTCCTTCCTGTTGCTCAGCCTGCTGGGCAGGGGTTTCCTGGGCAGGGGTTTCCTGGGCAGGGGTCTCCTGGGCAGGGGTTTCGACCTTCTGGGCTTCTTCGGCAGACATTTTGAGTAGATGTTTCTGGGAATTTGTTAGCAAGAGGTGAAAAGGCAGTTGTTTCAACAAGCGACAAGGCAATTGTTTGTTGAGGGCTCAAGTTTGTCAAAGGGTATGGGGGCCCTTTTCAGTGCTCCTTGAGCTCTGTTCTATTCGCTGCGTTTCTGGTGACTTACTTTTGGCAGAGTGAGGGGTTTAATGAGAGTGACTTAGTTACAGACTTTCAATGGTGATTTAGGTGTAATTAATAAGAGCGAAATACAATTATTTCATTCTCAACACCAATATTGAACAGCCAATGTGTCGGCCTGCTGAATAAATCCCCGCTGGATTCGTTGCGGGTTGGATGCAGTATGAGAGATACGCGTGAAGTGGGTGGTATGCGGGTACGTTCTAGCATGCCAACGGGGTTGATTTTGTATGACGTAATACAGTTATGCAGACCCCGCGTCTCATCTCAGATTGTCCCATGAGAGGTAGCAACCTTCTCTTTACAGTTTACAGTCAATAAACGCCCAATTGAGGCATATAAGTGAAAAGACACTATAAAATGGTGATGAGATGCTTTGCTGCTTTTTTGCTTTGTTAGCTGACGTAATGATAGAATGGGATAGTTGGAGACGGGAAGGGTTATTGGAGTTGATAGGGACTGGAAGTTTGTTACGACTGGCTGCTTGAAGTGTATGCGAAGCTGGGCTAAAATAACAGGTGCCCTGGAGTTTATAGGGCTATGATTGTATGTTTGTATGTCAGATAAATAAGGAAGGAACTGCTAACAGCAACATTTGGGCATCAGAGTTACAAACACATGAATGACTCGTGATGGTCATAATATGGAATAGAAAAAGATCTCAAAATGCAAATTATCACCTCCTCTGAAATGTCTGAAGTGACTCCCGGCACTCCCCAAAAGTGCAGTCCAACAGACTCCTTCCTCTCTCCAAACAGCCATACATTCTCCAGATCACAGCTAGAAGAACTGTATGGCGCCTCTGACGAATCCTCTGAGTTGGAAACGTCTTCAGTCTCGTCGCCCAAATCCAGCGGATCTTCCATGGGAGAGATGGACCCGGATTTCAACTGTACCCTTCAGGACTACAAATCAGGAGAATACTATGAAGCAGAAATACACACTTTGAAGCAGTCCCTCCAGCAGGAGAAGAAAGAAGTGGGCAAACTGCGGGCCACAATGCGGAGGCTGGAACAGAACCTCCGGCTGCTTAAACAGGAACAGGACTGCATGGACTCCTTCCTTGCTGCCAAAGACCAGCAACTGGCATCCACAACGGCAGAAATGGCTCAGCTGCAGGCTCAGCTGGTGGAGCTGAAACACCAGAAAGCAAACATGGAAACTGCATTTGGAAAGGAGAAAAATACTCTACTGGAAGAGACACTGTGTATGGAGTACGAGATTGAAAGCCTGCATCAGCAAATGCAGAGGCTGGCTGCCAGTTCTGTAGACCAATCGGCTTCACAGGCAGTGAAGGAAGCGGAAGCAGAGAACTCATTTATCCAGCAGGCTCTGGAAGAGGAACAGGAAAGACGCAGGAACCTGCAGAGCAGATGCAGTGCTTTGGAGGTGGCCAATAAGCTGCTGCAGGACGAGATAACAGAACTGCGATCGCTCGTAGAAAGTATCAGCAACAGTGCGTCTATAGAGAAGAGGGAACCGGGCGGAAATGATGGATATGACGGCAATAACGGAAATGATGAGAAGGATTCTGACGACGAGTCGTTTATCAGCGCTGGGGATAACAGTAGAACAAGCTTCAGTCTCAGCCGTGACAGTCTAAATGGGAAGGATGAATCCTTTGCTGACAGTGACTCTGGAAATGCTGAGCAAGGGAACCTGAATCTGAATCTTGCAGACGAGCTGGGAGTTTTGACTTTCAACCCTGTGGACTCTGAGCATCTAAGACTGGAAATCCAGCAGCTGGAAAAGGAGAAGCTGGAGAGTATGTTTCTCATTGAGTCGCTGAGAAGACAACTGGGTGCAGTGACTCGGGAGAATGTTGCTCTGAAGGAGGTGACAGAAGTAGTACCGTATGTTTTGAGGAAAATCAGGGCTCCGCGCTCAGTTTCAGAGTATAATCCGGTGAAGGAGTCAAAAGGGAGTTTAAAGAGTCAGCTAAATGTTGGCAGCAGAAAGAGAGTGTTTACTGAGACTGCTCAGATTACTCCTGAAAGGATACTCGAAAATAGCAATTTTGATGGTACTACTGCTGACACTCTGAGGAAGGGCAGTATGGAGTTGGAGGGCCGGATATTGCAGTTGTTCCGATGTTTCCCTGTCATTTGGAGACCAGTGGTTTATGTGAAAAGGTGGGATGAGATAATGTTTGGAGTGGGAGATATTGAGCGGCTGAGAAACCTCTGGGCTGTTGATGACCTAGAAATGGTTGACTGAGGAAGCATGAGGCCATGAATACATTTATGCGCGGTACAGGGGATTTAAGGGATCGAGTTGGCTATAATGAGACACAACAGGTATGGGTGGGCTTATCAATGATGGAATTTCGAGAGTAAAATTGATCTCTGGTGGGCATTTGCGAAATGCTTATCTTCATAATAAACATCAACCTATCTACTTCTAGCTTAGGGAGGTTCATGATCAGAAGATCAAGAGAGATCTAGTCAAATAGGGGTTCTCTAAAGACTCTGAGATGCTCTAATGATGCCAAGCAAGTCACCTTCAAGATCACTCGCCTTCCACCCCTCGAGGATGAAAGGGAATATTACAACTGAGGAACATTTCTCATTTCACTTCATGCCAAACAAGGTTCCGCCCCCGCATTATATAGACAGAACCTAATGCCCAAGTGATGCAAGTGAACACACCTTAAATAAGCTCAGTGTATGGCCGGAATAACTCTCATGAAGGCTCGGAACAGCTTTGCCGGAATCATCAGACTTGATTAGGCAGAAGGTCGGTGATGAGACTAGAAGCTCAGATGCTTCCTCTCTATTTGATTAAGTGCACAAACTTTCAACAAAGCCACATTCTAGCTGGAAGTTATCTCTGTATTTCTTCGGCATTCCCATGCCATCTCGTTGTTAGGTTTCATGCATTCTGATGCAAAAGCCATGCAAGGAGAGTTTATGAGACTCACATTGACCATCCAGTTCTACATTTGAGGGTATTCTGTGATTTTCTATGGCTTATCCAGTGGCATTTGATAGTGTCTAATAATACAAAATGGTCCTGTATTACTATAGGGTGTTATACATACTAACATTTGGTGAGTATACATCCATCATGCCAACACTACAATTATGACTTCGTCAACTCTAAGGATTCATGCATACTAATGCATCAATCATGCAAAGAAGATTCACTAAGTTGTCAAAGAACGTCCGCTTCTACATTGAAAAGGCATCTCACTGTTGTATGTGTTCTTACTTCTACTCTTCTCATAGGTGTTTGGCCTTCAGGTACAGCCTTTTCTGGCCATGGAATGACCTTTACATTCTATCTGGTGATATTACATCTATCATCCTAAGCTATACAACTGTCGGTCTCCCCTTTAAGCTCTGCTCTGCATACATTACGCATAAGCATGCATGAACCCATATTCATCCGAGATACAATAAACAAACAATCCTCCTAACAACTCACCTTTCCAACTGCCGATTGCCCTTCAAAACCATCCAATCGTTCCCTTCCCCTCTCTGAACCGATCTCCTCTCATCACACTGTTTGATCCCTTCAAACAACTCTTACCGCCACCCTCACACTCCATTGCATCATCTCATTTCAATTGAGTCCTCTCAATCACTCTAAACACATCCCCCATCCCATCTATCCATCACAATGGATCTCCATTTTAAGACTGTCATGTCGGAAACAGTAAGTTGAGCTGCCTTCCTTTACTTCCATACTTTCTTCCAACCTCTCTAACCTCTTCAGCCCCTCATTGCATGCAACAACACCCTTGGCGAAGGGCCTCTCTACGACTATCGCACCAACCACCTCTACTGGGTGGACATTGCGGAAAAGAAAGTGCAGCGGATTGAGCTGGCGGCGGATCTCAACCGGAGGAGGGAATCCTACACGGTTTTCCGTGTCAGCGACCATATCGGCGTTTTGGGCCTCACGGAGATTCCGGGGGTGTTTGTAGCCGGGGCTCAATTTGGAGTGGGGATTGTTGATCTTCGAGGGGAAAATTATAAAGGGAAAGAAGGGAAAGAAGGGGAGACGGAAGGAGTGGTGGAGCTTGAGTATATTGCCAGATTTGAGTCTGAAGAGGATCCACAGTAAGTGTATTTGAGAAGTTAGGAAGTGGAGGGGCTGAGGATGGTAAGAATGAGATGACGGGATAAAGAGAATGGAGGGATATGAGGAATATGAGGAATATGAGGAATATGAGGGGATCTGGGGGATATGAACGGATGAACGGATTTGGAGACTCTGTTGAGGCTGAGAGGGATGGATATGGAACGAATGGTATTTCCATACCTTTGGGATGGACGAGAGATGTGGGAGACATAATGAGCTGTGAAATTAATAGGTGAAGGGATCTGAAAGGGGATATGAGGGGTTCTGTGATTGGTAATCAAAAGGACATGAAAAGAAACTGAGAAAGACGTGAAATGGGAATCAATATAAACAAGAAATCGACATCAACATGACCCTGAAGAGGAAATGGAAATCAATCTTCTCCTCAAATCCCCCTCCACTCTGTTCTCTGGATTATTTTTTGCCATACTAACAACACAACCCTCTAGCGATATGAGGTATGGCAACTGCAGACTCTTTGCAGACTCTTTGCAGTCACCTGCAGATTTACCTTCAGCAAAAGCAGCTTTTTTCTGCTGTCTCAAATTCTTCACAGACCTCTAACGGGAACCTCTCAAGAGCCAATGACGGCGGAATTGACCCCAACGGGAACTTTTGGGTGGGCACTATGAGAACGTAAGTAGGGAAGGGATCAGCTGGTGGGGTTATGGTTTGCTATCAACTAGAACGTTTCAGAGATGCTAACAATAGGCGATTGGATGTCTGGTTCTGAACTGTCAGATTTGGCAAAGAAGTTACTGCTTGTGGTAAGTGGGGTAGTGGGGGAGGTTCAGTGGTTAGACTGTTTAATTTGTACTGGGTTTGGCCTCGGCATGGCGGCATGACACATCTCGGTTGGTTTCGGATATGTCTGAGAGTTTCGGTAGATTTCGGAATCGGCATACCTCTGCATAGTTTGGCAAACGTCGGCATAATTCGGCATAACTCGGCATAGTTCGGCATATCTCGGGTATATTGGCAAGTCTTGGATATCTCGGCACTTTTCCCCAGTGTATCTGGGAATTTCTGCAATTTTCAGGCTCGGCAAGTCTCGGCACCGGCATATCTGGGCATACCATGCATACCATGCATATTATGCATATCTCGGCAAACCTCGGCATACCCCGGAATTGGCACTCTCAGCGTATTTCAAGATTTCCTTGGAGGTCAGTACGGGTGAACAACTGATTGCCCACCCCCACTATCTCCAGCAGAGTCAACCCGTCGATTTTAGGCGATTACGGAGTGACTACTATTTGGCTTATGATTCTGTTGAGAGGCGACAGAATAGGCAAGGGGGCCCGAGAGGATTAGTGCGGGGTAGGCGGGGTACCCTGCGGAGGGGTAAGCGGGGTAATTTAGAGACCGGCATGTTCTCCGCCTTCGTCCGCAAACCGCAAATTGACACGTATGCGCAATTGCACGGGCTCGGATGGGCATTGCTTCTGTTAGGCTCGGCTTTGCTTGGCCGGCAGGGACGTACAGATCCGCCTACCCCGCCTACCCCGCCTACCCCTCTGCGGGGTACCCCGCTTTAACTCAACCCAAACGTTTCCCAAGCTGCAACAGGAAAGAAGTAAACAGTGGAAGACTACTCCGACTGCCCAATCCGGCAATTCCCCGTCCCGTCTATGCCGCCTAACCCGCCTATGCCGCCTTCCGACTGTTCCAACTGTTCCGACTGTTCCGACTTCTTCCTTCCCCGCCACTAACATTCCCAAACAGGCAAATACTACCGGCTGGAACCCTCCGGGAAACTCACTGCAGTAGTGGAAAACATGAAAATCCCAAATACTGTGGCGTGGCTCGGCGATAAAGAGACAATGCTGCTGGTAGACTCTGCCAACGGGAAGGTTTACAAATACCGCTGGGACAAACAGACGGGGGAAATATCCGATAAGAGGGTGTTTTTTGACTGCAAGGAGTATTTCCCGCAGTTTGTTGATGGTAAGTGAAAGAGACGGAAGGAAAGGAAGGAAAGGTTGATAATGCGGGGAAGAATGAATTTAGTCGACGACACGACTGGTTGATGTGAGTTGGGATGGGTTTGAGGTTTGGGTGGGGATGACTGATTCATTGGTTTTGATGGAAAGGTTGAATTTGTTGGAATTCTTGCAGTCGATAGTGATTTGGTGATTAGTTGGTTGGAGTTGGTGGTTTCACGATTCGTTCTGTTGGTTGTTTGTTGGTTGTTCATTGTGTTCAATTCATTCAATTTCTTCATCTGCATATTCTAACTCATTTGGTTTTCTCATCTCTCCCAACTCGCAGCTCCTCAGCTCCCTCAAGCCCTTCACTTCTTTGAATTCTTCCAATTTCCTCAATCTGCTCAATCTTTTCAGCTCTTTCGGTTACCTCATTCTTTCCAGTTTTCCCAATTCCTTCACTCCATCACTCCCATCTCGTCCTTCACTTTGTCATATTTCTTCAATCCATATAAGTCCCTGGACTTATATGAGTCAATCTCTTCCTTTGCTCCGATCTGTTTGTCGTTCAGAGTTCTTCAGCTTTGATTTCCTCAGCTGCCTACTTACTGTTTGCAAATTTCGTTTGTCTTCTCAGGTCATTTTCCTTATTCCTTTCCTTCATTTCATCGACTCCTCAACTTTTCATCTTCTCATCTTCTCACCCTCTCATCTCAACATTTCACTCCCTTTCTTCTTCACTCGTTCCTCTATTTGATACCCTTCAGCGTTTCCTCATTATTCCTTATGTCCTCATCTTCCCCTACTTCACTCCCTCCTCATATCTCTGTCCCTCACATACCTCATTGCAACTCTACTCTCTTCAATATACACTCAAACCTGATAAAACCTTTTCTTTTTCATTTTCCTCCTCCTCTTATCTTTCCCCACGCACTTCTTGCTTTCTCATATATCCACACATTCCTTATTTTGTTTGCATATTCCCAACTTCAACCTCCCTCTTATTCCCCCAACTTCTTTTGGCTCAATCTCCTATATCTTCCTCTCATTCCATTATTCCTTCCTTTCGGCTTATTCTCCTCATAGTTTCCTTTCCCCTCCTCTTTCCCTCCATTCTCTGATTTGCTCTTAGCCTTTGAATTTCCCAGTTTATTTCCTTTCCCCTAATTGCCTTAGTACCTTTCTAAGGCCTCATCCTTTGCTTTCCCTCTTCATTTCCCTCAATCTCTCATACTAACAAACTCCCCCAGCTGCCCCCGACGGCCTGGTTGTTACTGCCAACGACGAAATCGTTCAGGCCGTTTACGGCACCGGCTCGGCTCTCCGGATGGACAAAGCCGGCCACGTGATTGAGAAGTACCAAATCCCGCCCGGCCCGATCACGTGCGCGGAGGTGGGCGGGCCAGCGATGGACGAGATTTTCTTTACTTCGGCGCATCCGCGGCATATGGAAGCCGCGTTTGTGGCGCCGAAAGGAGGTGAGGCGGATTACTGCGGCGGGTTGTTCCATTTGGGAGTTCCAGGGCTGCAGGGACGGAAACGCCCGATTTGGAACGGCGATGTGAGCCGGTATGCCGCAGGTTCGGATGCAGCGTCCCAATAAGGAAAGAAAGCCGCTGAGGGTTTGTGAGGGTTCTTTAGTGTTTTTGCGGAAGAGTGATTGTGGTGATGTTGTTGTTTATGATGTTGTTTATGTGTTTTGCAAGCCGTTGGGGTAAAGAGGAGTCCCGAAATGCCGCTTATTGGCTTTCGGATTGTGTGTCGGGAGGTCGGGATTAGTCGGGAATTGTCGGGATATGTCGGGATATATCGGGATATGTCAGGATATCGGAAGTCGGATCTGTCGGAACATGTCGGAATATGCCCGAGTAAGTCCGAAGTCGGAAGTCGGATCTGACGGAATATGCCCGGATCGGAAGCCGATGCCGAGTTTTGTTTTATCTCCGTCGGCAGTTCCGTCGGGCTAAATGGTGAAATTTCGGCATAACATCCAGCGAGTTGGGCAAACTTCTTACTTGAAATAGTAGGAAATGCCCTGAAATGGACAGGAAAAGACAGAAATGGAAATACTGCAGAAAGTGCACAAAGCCGCTTGTCTTCCATCTCCTTTGAAAGCATACAAAAAGAAAACAAGTGGAGAAATACTTACCGCCTTCTCTATTTGTTCATTTTGTTCATTACGCGGCAGTTTGAGTATCGCTACTCCTGTCGAAAAATGAGTTGACACTCAAATCTCAGATTCTCGTTTCTCTATTCTATGGTACCCCATGTTTCTTCACAGCAGCCAGGCCTTCCCTTCGGAACGGCATATCCGACATTCCTTTCACCTTCGGAACGCCTTCCGCTCTGTCTTCCGACCCTTCCGACCCTTTCGAAAAAATATCCGAAGTCAATTCCGTCCCCAAACTCCGCTTCCACAGTAATAGCAGCCTCTTTAGTATTGGAGAGTTCCTTGAGAATACTGAGAGTTAGTCGACAAGCTTCCACCCCATTAGGAGTTACCATTGTATTTTCATAGTAAGGCAAAATGATTCCACCAGCTCTCTTAACAGTATCGGAGAGTTATCCTTTCATCAGTACAAAGTGTGCCGTATCGCGAATCGGGGGAAAAAATGCATTTCGCGCTAATGTTCGTTTCGTCAGCTTTTCAGCCCACTGGTTCGGAATACGGATGTGGGGTTGGCCGAGCTGCGGCGGGGTAGGAGGGGTAGGAGGGGTAGGAGGGGTAGGAGGGGTAGGAGGGGTAG
>JAKTWI010000389.1:0-22868 GCA_030561065.1 Sporopachydermia cereana | reverse complement strand
CCAACCCCGCACTCTTCTCGGTAGAACTCCGGATTCAGTACATCGGCAAACTCTTCAACATGGACGCAAACATCGCCGCCCTCCTCCGCTGGAAGGAAAACTTCGGCTCGGCTTCCGACTCTGCCGAGGCGGCGGCCCGCCTGCTGGAAACCCTGCAGAGCACAACGTTCATCGACCTGCAGCAGTTTCTCAAAACGTATTCCGAGCTGATTTTGTGCGAGCTGGAGATTGTGGCGGCGATGGCGGCGCGGGGCCGGCTGGAGGTGGCGTATGCCGCGTTTGCCGCTTTGGTGCATCTGCTGGACGTGCTGGTGGCGCGGCAGCCGTACTATGTGTATTTGGTGGACGAGTTTATTGAGCGGCATGTGGCGCAGCTGCGGCAGTTTGCCGGGCTGTGGCGGTGGCTGTTGCAGTTTTTGGCCAAGGTGTTTGTGGCGGGGAAGGCGGAGCGGGATAGGGTGTCGCGGGCCGCTTGTAAGGTGGCGCAGTATGTGGTGCAGTTGGCAGCCGCCGCAGCAGGTGGCCCCGACACCGGAGGCGCAGCCGGAGGTGGCGGTGGCGCAGGGGGCGCAGGGGGCACAGGGGGCGCAGGTGGCGCAGCATCCACCTCGGCATCTTCGGCATCTTCGGCTTCCGCCTCGGCATCTTCGGCACCCGCTTCCGCGGCTGCCTCCCCCGCCTCCGCCTCGGCTTCCGCCTCGGCTTCTGCGTCGGAGTTCACCTCCGTCTTCCGCGCCACGTGCTCCGCTGCCGCCGCCTTCCTCGCCCACCCGAAAGAGGAACTCACTGCCGACAAAACGGCGCTAGTGGACTCCCTGCACGACTGGATGCGGCACGCCACAAACCTTGTCCCGCGTCACGTGTTAGTCGCCGAGCTGGCCGAGCTGATTGACAGCGTGCACCTGGGCGGTTTTGCGGCTGCCGCGTCGGCCGACACAAACTCCATCCGCTCCCGCGTCAGCATCCGCTCCGGCTCCGAGGACGATTTTAAAGTGGCCACAAAGGACAAAAAGCTGCGGGTGGCGCGGCTGCTGCTGATGCAGCGGCTGGCGGCCGATCCGGCGGCGCATGCAGAGATCACAAACAAAATGGTTTTGTGGATTGAGTCGGGGTTCACCTCGCCGGCGGGGCTCGATTTAGACGAAGTGCGGATCCTCAATTCGTGTCTGGCCGAAATGCTGCGGCCATTGTATGCCGAATTGGGCGGAAGAGACGGAACAGACGGAAGGGAAGGAAGGGACGGAAGGGACGGAACGGAAGGAACCGGAAGAACCTCGGCATCTTCCGCTTCCGCTTCCGTTCCGCCCGCCTCGGCATCCGCATTCGCTTCCGTTCCGCTCATTTCCGCCTCGGCTTCCGCCTCGGCATCTTCGGCATCCGCCTCGGCTTCCGGCACCGAATCACTCCTCAGCCTCCTCCCCCTCCTCGCCCGCACCCTCAACCAAATCTCGGCTTACCTTGCCGAAAAACCCCGCCCCCGCCGCCGCACCTTCACCGAACTCTTCCCCACCTCATTCCCCTTTCCGGTAATCCCGTTCGCCTCGGCTGTCCCGTTTGAGTATTTCTCCGAGATCACTATGGAACTCACCCTCCTGCTGGCCATCCTCCTCCAGCTCCGACCCCGCCTACCCCGCCCGCCCCACCTCACTCCGCGGGACGTGCCGGAACTGCTCCGCGCCTGCTCCCACATGCTGCACGGGCCGGGCGCGGCTTATCCGAAGACGTGGCTGTCGATGGCCGCCGTCGGCCTGCGGGCCGCCGCCGACGGGTATGCCGCCGTTGCCCCGCTTTTGGCGGCACATTTCCTGCCTGCCCCGCAGCACGTGGACGCGTTCCCCGCCGCCACGTGGCACGAGTTTTTGGCGGGGCTGCTGGAGCTGGCGGGGCAGCCGCAGGTCAGCTGCTACGAGGCCATGTCGGCTTTGGAGCGCGTCGCGTCGGCATTTTTAGCCGGCGATCTGCGGCGGGCCGCGGCTCGGCTGCTGCGCCCGGCATGGGACACCCTCGGGTGGCCCGCGCTGGCTTCCGAGGGTGCCGAGTTTGCCGTGCCCCGCTTCGGCGGTTTCCAAATCGAGTATGGCGATGCGGGGTCCCCCCACTATCTGCTGCCGGCAGTGCTGCGGGGCTGCGTGGCCAACTCGCTGCCGCTGCAGCGCTGCTGCGTACATATGCTGTGGACGATGGCGGTGTCGGAATGGACGCTGCAGCGGAGTGTGGCGGAGTTGGAGCGGGACTGTTTGGTGGAGCTGGATAAGGTTTATAAGGAGCTGAGTTACTTGCCGTCGAGGAGGGTGGAGGAGAGGTTTGTGGCGATGCTGCCGAAGCCGCCGAAGGCGCCGAAGGCGGCTGAGGCGGCGGAAACGGAAACGGAAGCGGAAGCGGAAGCGGAAGCCGATCCGGCTGTTCCGAGAAGTTCGGAGCAGTTCGGATCGTCAATCCCCAGAAGCTCCGAGCAGTTCCGATCGGGAGTTTCCGGAGCTGGAAGTGGAGTTCGGAGCTCGGATTATATTGGCTCGGCGTCGGCTCCGACTTCGGCTTTTGGCTCCGATTCCGCATTCTCGGGGACCGGCTCGGCATTCAATTTCGGGTCGGGTAGCTCTGCATTTGCTTCCGATTCGGTGTTTTCCGGTTCTTCCGCTCTGACGTCGGCGTCGGAGGTATCGGCGGATCCTTTCGGCTCATCCGGATTCGGTTCCGCTTCCGGTTCCGGACTCTCGGCTTCGGCTTCGGCATTGGCCTCCGCTTCCGCTTCTGGCTCGGCTTCCGCTTCCGCTTCCGCCTCCGTTCCGCCCGCTTCCCCCTCCGCCTCCCGCGCCTTCGGCGCTTCCGGCTTCGGGGCCTCCTTTTCCGAATTCCTCTCCATCCTCCACGACATGCACTCCATTCCGCCCACCTCCTCGTACAAAGACGATTTGGTGTTCCACAAACTCAACACGCTCGGCTTCTTCGTCCACTTCGGCCTGCCAACCTTATTCCAGTCCTACCTTTCCGAGATTTTGCGCGCCCACCTCGGCAAAGCCGACTACGTACAGGCCGGTTTGTGTCTGGAGCTGCTCGGCTCCATGTACGAATGGGACATGGAAACTTCTGTTCCGGCCGACTCGGCGCTCGGCTTGCCCGCCCAGTCGGCGTTCCACCGCAAAGAGGCCCTCCACCTTCGGATGCTGGAGTACTATACCGAAGGGCGGCATCTGTACAAAGCGCTGGCGGTGGGCAAGCAGCTGGCGCACGTGTACGAAACGCGGGCGTACGACTTGCTGAAAACGGCAAACATGCATATGCAGCTGTGCAAGCTGTTTAACCAGCTGGAGGCCGGCGATACGTACAGTCCGTCGTATTTCCGTGTTTGTTACCTCGGCAACGGCTTCCCGCACTGGTTACAAAACCGGCAGTTCATATTTGAAGGTCTGCGCTACGAGAAATTAGGTTCAATATACGACCGGTTGCTGCGGCAACACCCGGGGGCCATTATTGTGAACGCCGAACGTGACGCAAAACCGTACGGGCGGTACCTGCACGTGTCTGTGGTAGTGCCGAAAACGGACGTGCTGGACGCCGTTTACCTAATCCGGAACACGACGCGGGCCGCCCGCCAGTACGCGCAGCGGCAGGATCTGCGGCACTTCAGCTTGTCCCGCCCGCTGCCGGGCAGCAAGTCGGTGCTGGATTTGTGGGTGGAAGAAACGGTGTACGAAACGTACTTCCCGTTCCCGACGCTGATGAAACGCGTGGAGATCCGACGCGTTTGTGTCGTGCGGCGCGCGCCGCTGGAAAACGCGATATACGCGATGGTGTCCAAAATCAACGAGCTGACGTCGCTGGAGGCCGCGTTTGCGGCTGCGGCCCGCAAAAACGCGGGTCACGTGGCTCGGAACGGCAATGAGAGTCTTGTTTTGGAACTGAGCCGCAATCTGACGGGCACAATTGACGCGCCGGTGAACGGCGGCGTGCAGCAATACCGAGCGTTCTTTCGAGATGCGGGGCTGCTGCAGGTACCCCGCACTCGGCGTCAGCTGCAGTACTTGGCCAATGCGTTCCGCAGCTTGGCGGCGTGTCTGGGGGCGTGTCTGGAGATACATGAGAAGGTGGTGTCGGAGCAGCTGCGGCCGGCACACAATAGTCTGGTGGCTTTGTACCGGCAGAATTTCAAGGACGAGATTGCCTGGCTGGAGGCGGAGGGGGCGGGGCATGCGGGGCAGAGTGCGGGGAATGCGGGGAATGCGGGGAATGCGGGGCAGGCGGGGCTCGGGGCGGCAGTGGCGTCAATGAGCTCCCTGTCGCTGCGGGACGCCGCCAGCGCCACCGGAAGTGAAACGACGCAGGGGTCTGTGCCGTCGGGAACGGCGGACGGCAGCCACTCCCGCCGAAACTCCGGCATGAGCGGGGCCAGTGTGCGGGCCGCGTGGCTGCAGCACCAGAGCTCCGGGGCCGGCGGCAAAGCCGGCGGCAAAGCCGAGCGGGACTCCATAGGCGGGTCGCCGAGCCGATCTCGGCTCAGCGGGGCCGGCGGCAGTAAAAAGCCGGCCGGCCAGTCTGCCGGGCTGGACGTTCCGTTTGCGCGCGGGCCGTCGGGCGGGGCAGCCGGCGGGGCAGCCAGCGGCAAGTCGGCTTCACACAAATCCCGCACGTCTTCCATGTTGTGAGGAAGCCGAGCCGAAGTTCGGTATTGCAAGTAGATAAGTTTTGATGAATAGAGATGAGGTTTTGTATTTTGGAGGGTGTAGGTTGCTGGATTGGGAGACTGGGCGGGGCAAGAAATGCGGGGTAGTTAAATGCGGCTTGCTGCATGTTGCCTGCGATGACATGCACTGACATGCACTCCTCCTGCGATGACATGCAATGACCGCTTACGTTCGAATGGGCAGAGTTTGATTTGCCGTCAGACGGCCGGGTAACTGTCTCCCATGGGCACAAACGGCCAGGCAGGTAAACCACAAACCAGCGACGTAACATTCAAATTGCAAGACAAATGAAAATGCGATGGGTTAATGGCAGTTAGGATGAGACTTTTGATGGAAATACACATATAAGACACTGTTGGAAGTACTACTTGCAGCAATTCTAGGAACTCTACCCGCCACAAGCCGCCGAAATGTTTAGCCGCAGTTTCGCCCATGCCATCCGGGCCGGAGCCCGGGCCGTGCCCCAAATGACCAGAACCGCCAATGTCCGGTTTGCCTCTTCGCTGCCCAAGAAAGAGATTGAGTCGCGTGTTATCAACACTCTGAAGCTCTTCAAGAAGGACTTGGAAGACGTGGAGATCACTCCTGCTTCCAACCTGAGCAAGGACCTGAAGCTGGACTCGCTGGAGACGGTGGAGGCAATTGTTGCCATCGAGGAGGAATTTGACATTGAGATCCCCGACAAGGTGTCTGACGAGATCCAGACTGTTGAGCAGGCTGTCGACTACATTGCCTCTGTCGATAGTGCTCACTAAGTAATTTGGATGGTGTTTGAAGATGTTGAGATGGAAAGTTCAATGGAAGACCTGAAAGCGGCACCTGATATGGGAGCATGGATTCAGTGATGGGATTAGGGTTGGGCCAAGACTAGCTTCTACGGCTATCAGGCTCTATATTGCCCCTATGTTCTCTCTTCCTTGGCTTTATAGTATATATATTTATGTCTAATGACACGAATCTTGTCACAGCTTTGATGCCGCTAGGCGGGGGAGTGTAGGCGGGTCTGATTCGGCAGCAATTTCCGGGAAGGGACGAAACGCTCTAGCCCTTTGAGCAGATGAGAGCCAGAAAAGAACGTGAACCGTCACTTTGTTCCTTGGAAACCGTCATTTTCCAGCGATTATCTCTCTGTTTGCCGTCCTCGCGGGAACTTCCGTGGTTTCCGCTTTGGCATAGATCGGAGACAATATCTAATCTTCTGCTTGTCACATACACAAGTCAGACCTGAATGTGACTTTCTCATGTCACATTTTTCATCCATGACCTTCTTTACTTTTTACGCCCTCTAAGAATTGGCTTCCACCGCCATTAAATAGCAACAATGAACATCATCTTTAAGCTAAATTCAATACCCAAATACTTTCCTTTCAACATCATGCTACTACTTTTCCTTCTTCTCCAAAAAATTCAATCGCACTACCCCCAGTCTCCTGTCACCCCCTCTCAATCTTATCTCCCGTCTCCCCCTCCTTTCCTGACATTGTCACGGTCGATGACTTCTCGGCCCGCCGCTCGGCTGCCAACAAACGGAAGACACAAAAGCACAATTGATCCGACTGTAGGCCGCTTGTCTGGCCTTTATCGTAAACAATCATCCACTAAAGCGGGTTATCTGTAGTTTGATAAGCTAAACGGAATAGGAATTTACAGACCGAACCTTCTCGGCATTTTTGTCCGCTTCCGAAATCGAATAGCCGCCGACCCAACACCTGACAATACAATTACGATACCCCGCTACCCCGCCATCTGCTATTTGCTACCCCACCATCCTAACGTTCCGCCATGTCTGACACAGGCGAAGAATATTCCGTTCCGAAGTCGCCGCTGTCGACGGCCGAGCTGAGTGCCAACGACTCCGACGACGACCAATTGGCCGACCCCACCCAGGAACGCCATGCTTCGGCCCCCGAGGGCACTTTGGAGCTTCCCGACAGAGGCGACCAGCCGCCGATAGAACCCGACGAAGGTAAGTTAAGGTTGTGAAGGGGTGGGGGCTGTAGGGTTCCCGCAGCGACCCCGCTACCCCGCTACCCCGCCTTCCTTTTCCGCTTCCGCTGTATGAAAGCCGCCTTTGCAATTGCGTTTCTACTCATGCCGCAGTTCCGTGGCGCAGACGAATTCCGCCTTTTGCTTTCTTATCCTTCTGCTTGTTATTCCTCTGTTTCGTTACTGTATCTGCCACACTACCTTTACTCCGCTTTTGGTTTTCAGTTTTCGGCTTTCCGCTCCTTCCGTTCCCCTTGCCGCTTCGGCTTTTCCGCTCTGTGCTCCGCACCGATATATCTTTTGCTGCACATTCCTTGATTGCATTCCAAGGCGGATTGCGAGACGGAGCGGGATTCGGGGCGGGATGAAATACTTTTCCGACTTTCGCCTTCCGCTCTTCCAGCCGTTCCTCTTCACCCGTCTGCCCTTTCGCCGCCCTACCTTGTTGTCATATCTCTCCTCTTACCCCTCTTACCCCTCTTACCCGTCTTACCCGTCTTACCCCTCTTACCCCTCCTACCCCTCTTCCCCATACTAACCTCCTCCTCAGAACTCCTCCGGGACTACGACTCCGACACCACATACATTGAGCTCATCCACCTGAAAATATCCAGCCTGGAAGACCTCGGCCTCAGCCGCTTCCCGAACCTCCGAGCCGTCTGCCTGCGGCAAAACCTCATTGAGTCCCTCCACCCGCTCAAAGACCTGCCGCCCACCTTAGAAGAACTGGACCTCTACGACAACCGCATCCGCCACATCTCCTCCCAAATTGCCCACCTGCCGAACCTCACAATGCTGGACCTCAGCTTCAACAACATCAAACACCTGCGGAATTTGGAAACGCTGACTAAACTCCGCACAGTGTATTTTGTCCAGAATAAGATCTCCGTTATTGAGAATCTGGAAAACTTAACGGAACTCACAAGCCTGGAACTCGGAGGAAACCGGATAAAGAAAATAGAGAATCTGGAAAAGCTGGAGAAACTGAACGATCTGTGGCTGGGGAAGAATAAAATTGCTGTTCTGGAAAACCTGGCGCCGCTTCGAAACCTCCGCGTTTTGTCCATTCAGTCCAACCGCATTACGAAAATTCAGGGACTGGAAGAGCTGGTAAACCTGGAGGAATTGTACCTTTCGTACAATGGGATTAAGAAACTGGAAGGACTGGAGAAGAATGTGAATCTGACGGTGATAGACGTGTCCGGAAATCAGATTGAGAAGGTAGAGAATGTGAGTCATTTGACTAAACTGACGGACTTTTGGGCGTCGTATAATCGGATTTCCAGTTTCGGAGATATTGCCGAGCAGCTCGGCAAGCTGCCGGAGATTGACACGGTATATTTTGAGGGCAATCCTGTACAGACGGAGAATCCCGTGTTGTATCGGAACAAACTGCGGCTGTGTTTCGGTCCGTCGCTGAAGAAGATCGATGCTACGTATATTCGGGTTTGAAGGTGGGGTACGTACAAGTGGGGTTGAGTGGGGTACGTATAGGTGGGGTTGAGGGTGAGGAGATGATTTGTGGTGTTGATGTGCGGCAGGGCAGAGCGGAAGAAGCGAAAGAGCGGAAGAAACGGATGAATTGGAAGAATCGGAAGAAACGGAAGAAGTGGAAAAGCGAGGAAGGAGCTGAAAGAGCGGAAGAAGCGGAAGAGCGGATGTTGCGGGAGAAGCCGAAGAAGCTGAAGAAGCCGAAGAGCGGAAGAAGCGGAAGAAGCGGAAGAAGCGAAAGAGTAAAGGACTCAGAAGAATCGGTGAAACGTTTGACCTCAGAGCAACTGGTGAAACGGAAGACATGGACGGAAGAAGTTCAAACGGAAGAGGAGGTAAGAAGGGGAGAGAAAGGACCCGAGAGTTAAGCGCAGGAACGGAAGAAATACTCCTATCACCTTGGAAGTATTGCCGACTTCCGAGAGGCTCCGAAATCTTTCGGGGTCCTTGAGGATTCTTCCGTCTTCTTCCGAGTTTACTTCGAACTCTTCCGGAGTATTTTGAGTTCAATCTGAGCTTCTTCGAATTCTTCCGAGTTTATTCCGAACTCCACCCCACCAAGTTCTTCCGATCTTTTCCCCACCCTCTCCAAATTACCTCCGTGTGCCTTCCAATCACCCACTTTTCCCCGCCCCACTTTCGTCCTCCGCTCGGCCGATTCCGTTCCTTCCCGTTCCGCAGTCATTGAAAACATCGGAATAATCCCGGGGGCTCTCAGACTCTCTTCAAGCATCTCTGAGACTCTCTGAGACTTTCTGAGACTCCCTGCGACTCACTGAGACTCTTCACATATAATCATCCGCTCAGACTTATCTTTGATAGAATCATCTTTTTGTCCTTTAGTATTACTTCTTAAAGGACTTTCATATCCATCAACTAATATACTCGTTTTTCCTCCTTTTTCAGATACATTTAATGCCCTTTCTACCGACCTTGGAGACATGGTAGAAGAATAGGAATATCATCTGTTACTTGTATTTACTATTCGTTTACCTTCCGGATGTGTACTTCTTCCGAATGTCTTGCTGAGCTGAGAAACAGCTGAGGGATCTCTGAGGGACGGCACTGAATTCTATGGGTATCTTCTCAAAACGGAAAAGCAGATTAGCGGAAGAACCGAGAAGCCGAGAAGCGGAGCATCTCGAAGATAAGCCGAGAATTCGGAGCGAGGGAGCAAAAAGCGAAAAAGCCGAGATTCGAAACGCAAGACAAGTCAGCCGAGGCAGAGAGAGGGGCAGAGACAGATTGTTGCTGAGAGCGGAAAGGGAAGCCGAGACGGAACCGGGACGAAAGCCGAGATGGAAATGAGGGGCAGCGGAGCGGTAGCCGGCAAGTTATCCAAAGGTCGAGGCCCGGCAAGGTCGGAAAAACAAACAAAACTCTTCCGAACTTTTCCGAACCTTTCCGAACCTTTCCGCGGCTTTTCGAAACTTTCCGAACCTTTCCGAACCCGCCATTCTACCTTGAGAGTCTTCTGAGCTCCGTCTAAAACTCCGTTTTCATCTCTGGTTCCGTTGCCGTTTCCAGTGCCAGGTTTCACAATACAGTACACACCAGGAGTCCTTTGATCTCCTTCCAATTCTTTTCCCTTCTGTCCATTCAGTTCCGCTTCTGTCCGCTTCCGTCCCCTCCCTTCCGCTTCCGTCCACTCACTTCCGAATCCTTCCGACTCCTTCCGACTTCTTCCGTCCCTCCTTCCCTCCTTCTGCTCCTCAGTACACATCCGTCCTTCCGCCATTATCCGGAATCGGCTAAATCCAGAAAGAATCCCGAGGCGATTTGACGTCCCGCGCCCCGCCTTCCGGATCCAACAGACTGTCAATAACCCCGCCCCCGCCCCCGCCCCCGCTTCCGCTTCCGCTTCCGCTTTCGGCCTTATCCAGCGTCAGCGGGAACAGCTCATCGCTGCCGGAGCCCCCCGAAAGGGACGCCGGGTCCTCGGCGTCCATCCCGACAAGCCCCGCCGCACCCGAAGCGGAACCCGTCGGACCGTCCCGGCTGTTCCGACCGTCCAGACCCTCCCGGCCGTTCCGCTCCCGACCCTCCGGAAGGTCTCGGGCGAAAAGGGACCGGATCTCGGCCCGCGAGTGGCTGCGGCTGCGGCCGCGCGGGCCGCCGGTGGGCTCAAAGCCGGGGGACTGCGGCGCCATGGCTTTGTGGAGCGCCGTTGCCGAGTGGTAATGCGAGTGGGCCGAGTGCACGTGCTGCAGTTTGTGGATGCCGTTGCTGGAGTCGCATTTGCGCAGCACATCCGCGTTTGCCGAGTAGGAGCGGGACAAAGACGAGGAGCGGGCCATCCGCCCGGCGGGGTGTGCGGGGTGTGCGGGGTATGCGGGGCGGATGGCGGTGGGGTCGATAGTAGCGTGTGGGGCATGCGGGGCATGCGGGGCAGGCGGGGAAGCCGCCAAGCCGAGAAAACTGTTGCGCGCCAACGCCTCGGGAGCGGCAAACGTCTCATTGTACACGGCGCCTCGGCCCAAATTGTCGGATGAGCCGCCTGCCGAGCCGCCCGCCGAGCCGATCGCCGAGCCGCCCGCGGCCCGCAGCCACTCCGAATCGCTGAACGGCGACGTGCCCTGCGCGGGGGAACTCAGCCCGTCGGACTCGAAATCGTACATATTAAGGTTGCCGTTGATAGCCGCGGCGGCGATTGCCGCTCCCGAGCTGAACGGGCCGAGGTCCAGTTCGTAGGACGGGATGTCTATGTTTGTGGACACGGAGAGGGTCTGGGAGAGCGGGGAGGCGAAGCCGTCGGAAGCGGATGGCGGGACAGGCGGGGCAGGTTGGAGGGGCTGGAGGGGTTGGAGGGGCTGCGGGGTTTCGTCTGCCCCGCTGCGGGGTAGTAGTTTCAGGTCGGTTTTTGAGGTTGGGGGTTTGGGCCACAGAAGCGGGGCAGGACGGGGGTCGGCGGTTGGTTTGCCGGAGGGTTTGCCGGGAGGTTTGCCGGCCGGCTTTGGAACTGCGGGGTCGCTCGGCTGTTTGCGGGGCCGGGCAGGCCGCCGCGGGCGTTTCTGTGTGGCGGGGTTGGCGGGGTAAACGGGGTAGGCGGGGTTGGCGGGGTAAGCGGGATTGGAATGCCCCGCCGGCATTGCCGGTTTCGGCTCAGCCGACGGCGAAAACGGCGCCCCTCGCGGGGCCGGGAACAGCGGGTCGGACTCCGGCGGCTTCTCATACAGTGAGAGGGACCCGACGGTGTCCAGCGGCGTCTCGGCTCCGGGCTCTTCCTTCACTACTGGCTCCGGGCTCCGTCGGCCCGCCCCTTTGCCGTTTCCGCTTCCGTTTCCGCTTCCGTCCCACATTTCCCCGCCCCCACCTTCCAAATCGGGAAACTCCCCCCGCATCTCCGCCGCCTCTGCCCCGCCGTGCAGCGCCTCCAGCGCCTCCAGCCTTCCCAAATCGTCCAAATCGTCAAAATCGTACTGCGCCACCAGCGTCTCAATAACCTTATTGATGCCGAACTTGCCGTAAACGGCCCGAAGCGGGGTAACGTCCCGCCCGCTGGTTGCCAATTCCAGCACTTTCTCAAACCCGCGGGTGAGGAGGTCCACGCGGGTTTCCAGCAAGTCGACGTATCCGGCGGGGTAAACCTTATCTTTCGGCTTTTTGCGGTCCGCGTATGTGCACAGTTTGTTGTCCAGGAGGCATTTGCTGCAGGGTTTGCGGCCGTCGCATTTGGTTTTTTTGATGCGGCAGGAGTCGCAGGCTTTGCCGACGCGGCGTTTGCGGGCTTCCTGTTCGTAGACGAGGTGGGGGAGGGGGAGGGGTTGAGGGCGGGGTAGGTGGGGTAGGTGGGGGCGGGGTAAGTGGGGTTGGTGGGGTGAGTGGGGTGAGGGGGGTGAAAGAGGTGGGAGGGGTTCAGGGCCCTCGGGGGCGGATGGGAGTATGGAGGGGAGGGGGAGGGGGAGGGGTAGGAGGGGTAAGAGGGGTAGGAGGAACCCCAGTGGCACAGTGGCGCAGTGGCACAGTGGCGCAGTCGGAATGTTGCAACTGTGGCTTAGCAGGCTAAGATAGCCTCAAATATCACAAAACCAGTACAGCCGAAACGCTTCCAAGAAGCCTCTTGTTTGCCGAACAATCACCGGGATTTTCCTAATCGGTCAATCGCTCCGAAAACTACCGATTGAGCTCTGAATTTGTTCCGTCTGTGTCCACGCGTTTCCGAATGTGTTCCCAAAGACTCCGACTGTCTCCAATTGGTTCCGATCAGTTCCGATCAGTTCCGATTGTCTCCCGAGTTCCCAAAGTCCTTCCGAATTTGTTCCGTCTTCCGTCTTCCGTCTTCCGATGGTCTTTGCCTTTCCTTCCTAAAATGTTTCATCTGATATTTTCTTTATCTCCGAGTAAGTCCGACGCTTCAGGAGCACTGAAATTCTATACTTTCTCTCCAACTTGCCTTTTTGCAATTCGCTTTCCCCTCCTTGAAGTTAATTAGTCAGCACAGCGGGAGGCGGGGTAGCGGGGTAGCGGGGTAGCGGGGTAGCAAAACAGCGGGGCTCAACTCTCAAACTTCCAGGAACTCACAAAACGAAAGCTCAAGAGAAATCGGCCGTTTGACGATCCGCACGGGATGACTTCATTTCAAACCGGCAAGCAGGCGGGGAAGCAATAGCAAAGTAACTGTAACGGCCGGCGGGGCAAAGCTGGCGGGGCAAAGCTGCGGGGTAAAGCTGGCGAGCAGACGAAGATGCCGAAAAAGCTGACTGCGGGCCCCGATGGCGGGGCGATGACAAGTGTAGGCGGGGTAGGCGGGGTAGGCGGGGTATGCGGGGTTTGCGGTGATAGTGGGGTACTGCGGGGCACGAAAGCGTTGCAAAGGGTACAACAGCCAAAACTGTCTCCATGCGTTACAAACGCTCTTCCACCTGTTTGACTGGTCAAAAGAAAACTAAAAAAAAAAAGGAATAAGGCTTTTGTTAATGGCCGAATGTCAGGTAGAAGAAGAATAAGTGCCGGTTCGGAAGTCGTGCCGCCTCACAATTGGGATTAGGTTAGAGTGTGACGCACTCTGGGGGGTAGATGCATGAGATAATGTGGGGGGAAGTGGGGAGATGAGTTTTGGGCAGGTGGCGTGGAGACAGGGGAAGGAGGAATAGTGGGGCAAAGAGGGGTAGTAAGGGGTAGTAGTTAATGTAAGCAGTTAAGCAAGCCTACTTGAGAGTATTTATAGCTGCTAGTAGACAAAACTGAGCGAGGGAGTGCTCTGAGGCTGATTGCTCTGCCAGGCAGTTCAGGCATCTTGCTGCAAGTGTGCCCCCAAGTGTGCTGCAAGTATGCTGTAAACATATGCACCATCCTGCACCATCCTGCACGCTTCCTGCAGCTCCTCTCGGGGAAACATAACCAGAGGCGAGTGCGGCTTTTTCCCGGAAAAATCACCTCGAGAAATGTCAAAATCAGCCCAGCAGCGACGATTTGATGCGGAATGAGACTTTGGGTGATATCTGTAGAAGTCAATGGGCGTTCAGTGGGCTGCGTTTCAAGGGATTGGAAAGGGAGATAACAGAGGGAACTCATTATTATGGGGAGAGAGTTATTGTTACAGTGAAAGGACCACTGAATTGTGTGTGATTGACAACTTGAGGCAACTTGCAGAGCATTTAAAAGGCAGAGAATGCAGTTGATTGACTCTCTCTAATGGTGGAAAAAAAGTACATCATGTAAAGGTCGTAGCTTCTACTAGGCATACCGGAAAGCGAATAACCGTTTCTCATAATCAACGTAAGGCAAAGCTCAAAACAGAGAAGACCATCCAACACGCATTCATGTGAAGCCCCGCGGACAGTAATTGTTCTCCAACCTCTTCGCAATACTCCTGCTCTTTCATTCCTCTCATTATCCTTCCCCCGCCGGGGTTTATCGGGTTTATCGCCTCATCTTCATTGATGTTGGAGTGGCCATCGGCGGTCGGCGATTGCGCAGTTTCACCTCCCGTAATGGGAATTAGAGTTTATGCAAAGTTTATACAGACTCCTGCATGAAATGTTCACTTGCAGCAACTCGCGTTAGGTGGTAGGCCATGAAAAAAATGAAAAGTAGAAGTTATCAATAGAAACGGCGAATTTCCTGAGATTTGCTGAGAAAATGGGAAACAACCGCAGATAAAACTAGCAGTATTGCGATGGTAAGTGCTTCAATGGCGGAGAGATTTAGAAAAATGATCTGCAAAAGATGGAGTAAGCCACAACAAGAACCAAACAAAGGGATCGGGTTTTCTATAATTTATCTCTTCAGAGTATCACATATGGCAAATATCTCATAGAGATGGCTTTCGAGACGGTTTTCCAGTTCCCTATTAAGCCCAAAATTACCTACAAAGAGATTTGGCCGGCTCGGGCCGGCAAACATCTCGGCGTTCCTTCCAGCACTTCAAATGTTTCGATGTACAGCTGCTAGCTTTGGGATGCCGAGAAATCAGCACATGCCAATTTACACGTCACTTGAAGTTGTTTGAAGATCCCGAAGGGCCTTTCGACAGTATTTTCATCAACGAGATATACCAGTTGAGTAGCAGTGGCACGGGTTCACAGAACTTGCAAATACTCTGGTAGCAACTTTCAACATGCAGAGTTGAGATCCTTGCTGTATTTCGTACGTTCATTAGTCCGTTTTTCTTCAGTTGTTACGGTCCACCCGGAAGAAAAGTTTGCACCTGATTTTTAGCCACACGACAGTATTCGCGTTCTTTAATCTCTGCACACAAACCTATACCCAATAATATACAGACTTGACACCTAGTAATTCTTCTCCCCTGGGAGAATCAACAGCAACTCCGATTGCCTCTTGATGACCCAAAGCACCAGAAGTTCGTTTCGGTATGATCCCCTCCAGAGAGTTCTTTCGTAATCATAAATACCCCGCATCAAATGCCTCGCATCAAATACCCCGCATAGCCATCCCGCCTAGACGCCCCGCATCTCACCCCTCTCCACCACCTTCACATGTCTCATCTCATCTTCCCCACTCCCTAAAAGTGATTCAACCGCACTATGGAGTTCGCTGCCGATATCCCCACAACAGACTCCACCGCTCGGATCCGCGGAACCTCTGATGTATCATTATATCCCGAAGAGCCCCTCCTCAGAGACAGCGAGCTTCCGCGGCGGCCATAGCGGGGTATGTCCTCCTCGTCAAGAATGTCGCTCTCGTCCTTCATCTGCATGGACAGCGGCATTTCCCTGTTCACCACAATCCCCTGCGACCCTCGGGCCAGATTGAAGTCCCTAAGATTTATGTGGTGGTTTGCTTCCAAATCCTCCTCCCACGACAGGCTGAATTTGCTGGCCGGCGTGGCCGCCCGCGGGCTCAGCCGGCCGTTTTTGGGGCTCGGGAGGTTCTTCCAGTGTATCCGGTGGCAGTTGGAGCACAGCACTTCGGCCCGCACCTGTTCCGGGTAGAGATTATATCCAACAGGAATGCCCATAATGGTAGTTGTGTGTGATCAGTTTGCAGAGTTGAGTGAAGGTTGCTTTGGTGTTTGTCACTTGTGTGTCTGTGATGTTTGTGATGTTTGTGATGATTCAAGTAGTATAATACCGTGTTCTAGCACTGGAGCTTTGTTGTTATATATCTTGGTTCATGATTCTTTATCGACAGGCAGAAATATGAAAGATGAGAAGATCAGAACATCAGAACATAATCAAATATATTCTGCCCGAGGTGCAGGATGGGGCTCGAGTTTATATAAGGCAAGACCCTTTTGCTAGTCATCTTGGACGTCCCACAAAGGAAGGAGATAAGTGTAAGGTTGGGCGTGAATGGGGGAGATAGTAGAAGCTAAGCCTATCTGAAGATAGAGTTTGGGTGGAGGCCCGAAATGGGGCTCGCTAGTGGTATACTAATGCTGTAGCATTATGTCATATCATGGCATAGTTTCAGGCTAAGAGGGAAGGCAGACCCTTTTGGAATGCTAGGGAAGGCGGAGTCTGTGGGGAGGGGGGTTTAGGGACACATTATATGGTGGCAGCTGAGATTTTGATGGCAAGCTTAGTACTGAGCACAGCTGTGGTTTTCCCCAGCATGAGACAAGACAGGTTTTAGCTAGTTTTACCTATAGTCTATAGTTCTGATGGACAAAAAGCCAAGCAGGGCAGTATATCAAATCATAATCTGTAACTGCACGGCAGCGGCAAGGTGCCAGTACCCCTTGCAGGTGCCATAAATAGGTTTCAAGAAGGGTCTGGCTCTTCCGCTAATCCTTGTGCTAGTTCAGCCAAGACTTTCAGGTAGGGTCTACAAAGTTGGTTTCGACTGAGGTGCTTCCCCGCTTCATTCAACTTTAGCGCCCCAGACCCTTACCCTGAAGTGAGACTCGGGACTCGAGTCTGTCACCTGACATGTTTGCCTGACATTTGAGGGATGTAGCAATTTGACAGACTGAACTGATAATTGCTGAGACTACAGAGCAGAAATGGTTTCTTGTTTTTTAAAAACTGGACCAGCTGCCAGAATCAGCGACCCCTTTCCAAATCGCTGCAGTAGTTCAGCCAAATTTTTACTTCTCGGACAGCAGTCAGCCATCGGCCCCCCACACCGTTATGTCCCGTGGGGGATTTCCCATGTCCTTAAAACACGCAAACATGTCATGTCGGCGGTTGCCCGATTTGGTAAGACTAATTGTTGACATAATCATATATCCCCCAACTGTCCCAACAACTCAACCAAACCCCTCTCATGGGACAAAATTCAAAATATGGGGTACGAAAAGATAGTGCGGCCTCTTTCATAACTACTTCAGTATTTAACAACCAAAAATGCACCAATCAAACCTCAAAGACCACTCGGCATCCCCCAAGTTGCTGCAATGTTTTCTGTATCAGAGCGGAACGGCCAGGGGAACATCCAGACTGTATACTCGAGTCTTCAGTCTGGAGGGGATGGATCAGCTCGCATCATATTGAGAGGCCGCCAGGACTCTCGGAGTGGGAAAACAAAACTCAGAAGATGGAAAATCCCTCTTACAAACTACCGAATCTCCCTTCCGAGCTCCCATACGGTCATTGGAGACTACAACTCCACCCATGGCGGCCTGGCCGCCCGCATGGCCCTCGGCGGTAAACAGATGTTTATCTCCGTGTTTCTCCCCTCGGGATATCCCCATTCTGTTACTCCCGACTACACTCCGTACCAGATATATGACACAATCCAGGCCTTTAGCTCGTCAATTGCCTCACTGTTCGCCAACCGTGCTGTGCTCTCTTCTGTCGGAGTCGGCGATCACAACTCCACTTCTACCTCTGCCCTTTACATTACAGTACTGCAGGAGACTGTGGGACGGCTGGCCACTATTCTTTTCGCCTGGCGGGTGGGGCAATGGATTGAGCCGGAGTGCAAGAAATGGCGGTTTGTAGCCGATATTGTCAACGATGGCGCCATAGTGGCTGACTGTCTGTCGCCTTTGATGTTGGGCTTTCTGGGCCCTTCTCAGAAGAGTTTGGCACAGTTCTGCAAAATCTGTCTACTCTGTTGTTCCGGAGTGCTCCGTTCGATTTGTGGCGTGATTGGCAACGGCAGTCGGGCCGCGCTGACTCAGCATTTCACCGACGAGTCCAACGGCGGGAGCATAGCAGATGTCAATGCCAAAGACGCGTCTCAGGAGACGATTATTTCTCTTTTGGGAATGCTCAGTGGGACTTGGATAGTTAGCAAAGTACCGGAGGGCCCGGAAGGCACCCGGCAGGTGTTCACATTTCTGGTTTTGCTGCTGTTTGTGCATCTGATGACAAACTACCGGGCTGTCACAAGTGTTGTACTCAGGAACCTGAACAGGCAGCGGGCGTTCCTGTTGCTGAGCTGTCTTGATGTAAGCAGATTTGGAGTGTTTTCAGACTCCTTTGAAAAGGAAATGGGGGCAGTTCCCATTCCGGCAATTCCGGTGCCGGAGGTGATAAACAAGGCGGAGAAAGTGCTGCAACTGAATGAAAACTCCATTAAAATACATGCCACTCCCAGCACAGAAGGAACCATCGAACCGGGAGACTTCATGTTCATCACTACTATGACGGAGTTCCTCCATTATCTGCCGCCCGATGTGACCATAGAGCAGCTGGCATCTATTTTCTTTATCACGCAGAACAAACCCAGCAGCAAAACTATGTTCAGAAACGTCAATATCCAAATGCACCAAGTGGGGTATTTTCTCTGGGTGGTTGATACTCCGAAAAGAAACAATCCGGCTCACTTTACTGTTGTGGCTACTATGTTTTTCAAGGGAGCCCCTAATGGGGAAGACGCAGAACGGGCAGAGTACGAGCATTATATGGAGCTGCAGGCTTTATTCCAAGCCCAGCTTATTGCAGCTGCCAAGTTAGAGGCCTCGCGGAACCCGCAGAACCATTGGGATACTATGGAACTGGTCTCTGCATCGTTAAGAAAAGCCCAGGAAACATTTGGTATGACTCACTCTGACACCGAGGGCGACCCGGCTTTGTACAGGAGTATTAAAGCGGCCGGCTGGGATCTGGCCAGAACGATGGTTAACCCGAATGGCATCAAGAACGAGATTACATAGGTTTCAAGGAGAAGGAAGAGTTGTCGAAATGAGTGTGGCAGGCATAGGGTGGTGAGAGGTTTCACACATTAATAATCTCATGCGCTCAGCTTTACGTCGCTATCGTGCATTCAGTCAGACAGGAGAATGTTTCTAGAAGCACACTATGGGGCCGTATGACCCACCAGACTCCTCTTATTCTGTCTTATCAATGGCTACTCTGATGACATCTCCAGCCCAAACCCTCCTCTGAACTTCACATCTCATCGTGATATCAGAAGCCTCAAAGCGAGATTCAATGTGCATGAGGAGACTTGAGGTGTCATACTGAAATGAGACCTGAAGTTCCTCTCTGAAATGAGACGCCATCTTCATATAGTCACACGACGTCAACATGACATGACAATTGCCTTTTACTCTGTCGGAGATCGCCTTATTGTGGTACATGTCATTTTTTGGAAACCTGCAGAATCCTAGTTGATCCGGAGAACTTCCTTCTACTACTCGAACCCGGCCATGGGAGGTTTACCCGAGACAGTTGCAACAGTTGCAACAGGAAAGGCTGGATAGCTGGCCAGCCCATTCTAAGGCCATTCCTTGGAAAACCCACTGAGGAGACCATCGCTATAAACTCTCCGGTTTCTAGTGTACAGCACACGCTTACTGTCGTCAATGGTTGTTGCAGAGCCTCCTGAGTGGTCCTCCGGTTGGAGTCTCAGTCTCAGCAGATTCAGTAGCCATCTGAGAACGAATGCCGTCAACTTCAATTACAGCTGATGCACCAATGAAATGCCCATTCAATGCCCATTGGCCATTGCCTTTGCAACATCACTCCAACCTTCTCCCGTCTGGTTCCCAACTGAAATCGCCTTAGGGTTGAGACGACTCTGCAGTTTCCTTTCTCAACCTCTCCTCACATGTGTGCCGAGGGTTGTCTGATCTTCGGCTTTTAGTGGCTCCCTGTATGCAGTGAGAATATGGCCATTTCCACCTCCAGTACTTGAACCATCGCAAGCGTCGTCTGTTTCCACTATTCTAGTCTTCCCCGCAAGTGTTAACTGACATTGTTCGTTCATTATGAGATTAACTCATGCTAAATCTTGCTAAACTCATTAGCTCCTGCTAAATCGTGCTAAACCCATGGATGCCCAAAGGAATCTCAGACATATTCTACTCTAAACCAAAATTAGCTCTTCGGGTCAACTCATTAGTCCAAACCATATACACTACCCACTTCACAGCACTTTACATTGGACATCTCATAGTTTCACTTCGGGTCTTTTCACTTCACTTCATTTCACCCTCTTCGCCTTCTGCTTACGTCAACAGCGGATCGGCTCTCGTACAGATTCTGCAGGCTCGGCATTTTAGCTTTTTTGCCGCGATGCTCCTGACATCGCATCATCGGCCTCTCGGCGGGGTAAGCCGGTTTCGGCTGCAAAGCTTCTTTACCGCCATAAAAAATATCAGTAAACTTTCTGGCCCCATCAGGCCATTGTAAAGCTCAGCCTATAAAATATGGTAAGTTATTGTTTCATAGGTGTTTATTCTGTCTCCTTTCCCTTCATTCCTTCAACCCTCAGCAGCTGAAAATGACCTTTAGAGTTAGTTTTTTTGCTCTGTTTTTCGTGTCATTATAATACACTATAGGCCCTTCGTTAGTACCCGTTTTCTCAACCCACAACGTCAGGGCAAAATCGGGCTGATGTCGCCGTTCCCGTTTTTCTGCTGTACGCAACAACGGTCGGCACTCTGCGTACAAGTACTACTGCCAGTTTGTATGCCGACGTGTAATTAAGGTTAAGCTTTGCAAGAGAAGCCTAACGGTCAGGCTTCTAGCCAAACCTTATGTCCCAATCCGGCTCAGCGTGGCGCGACCGCCAAACCGAAACCCGCATCAGGAATACTAGCAAAATCCTCTCCAAGTATAAACAAGGGCCACTGGACATATTTTACGCATATTTTTATACAGCTTTGCTGGAGCTTTGACAGCCTTCTCAACCCCATTTGATGATATTTTGTCTTTCCCAACTCTCTCAATACCAAAGCAGCTTGCGCCACATTCCTTTTCTCCCCGCAGCCACTCAGCCACTCAGCCACAGTCGGGGTTTCCTCACAAAATCTCGGCAACTGCAACTGCAACATCACACATCAGCACATCAGCCTTTCCGTCTGCATTTCCATCGGCAAAACCACTCATTGAACCCCGCAATCCCATCAACATAACCCCGAAACCCCGCAACCCCGCAACCCCGCAACCCCGCAACCCCGCAACCCCGCATACCGCATCCCACAACCCCGCACCTCACAACCCCGCAACCCCGCACTCCCCTCATACCCATCATACCCCTCATACCCCTCATACCCATCATACCCCTCATACCCCTTATACCCCACTCTCCTCAAATGAGCTAACCGCCCCTCCTCCAGAATGTCCTCCGAGGCCCTCCTGCCCCACCCGCCCCGCCAACCCTGCCGCAACGGCAATTTTTGCCGCCCCGCGTCCCCGCCTTTGCTCGGCTGCCCCGCCCCCACCTGCCTAAAAGACATTCTTGGCCAGAAAACCCCCGCCCCCTTCACCCTCAACAACCTGGCCGCGTTCCTCCAGTCCCGCCACTCTTTGGAAAACCTTCTTTTCCTTATAGACGTGGAGGAATACGCCTATTTGTACACTCTGTACAAACTGAATGCGGGGGCGGGGGCGGGGGCGGGGCTGCGGAACCTGCTGCTGTCGCTGTGGTTTAAGATTATTAATAGTTATATGCTGCCGGACTCGAGCAATGAGGTGAATTTGCCGAGCGAGGCGCGGCACGCGCTGCTGGCGCACAATCTGCATTTGGTGGAGCGGATGGCGGAAGAGCCGAGGCGGCCCAGCCCCGCCCCCGCACCGCTTTCTGAAGGTTACCCCGCCGGCGCCCCGCACTCTGAAGATTACCCCGCAGCAAGCCCTGCCCCGCGTTGCCCCTCCCCCTCCCCCACCACAGCCCCGCGTTGCCCCTCCCCCTCCCCCTCCCCCGCACCCCGCGGGCGGCTGAAACCGCCGCCGGCGTCAATTCTCATGGGCCCCTACAAAACTATCCACGACCTGCTGGAGGCGTCGGTGCTGCCAGAGTTTGTGGCCCACGTGACCGCAGCCGACTACAAGCCGCCCACACTGTCGGTCCCGCTGTCGCCGATCACCAGCCCGAGCGGGGCTGGCGGGGTAAGCGGGGGCGGGGGCGGGGCCGAGCGCTGCTGCTTCCACTCTGTGCCCAACACTGCAGTGGTGGCGCCGTTCTGCTATTCGGATGTGCACCCCGCTACCCCGCACCCCGCTACCCCGCATGACGACTCGGCCGTCGAGATGCTCCGGCCGGCATGCAGCGCCGACCAGCGATCGGCTTCCCTGTCACAAATTGACTACCCCGCATACCCCGCCTGCCCCACCTGCCCCACCTGCCCCACCTGCCCCGCCCGCCCTTCGGCAAGCCCCGCGCGGGGCACCCGCTGCAGCCCGCGGACAAAGCCGGCGTGGTGGAACGTGCCGCAGCTGGTGCGGCGGCTGGCGTCACGGGACCGGGCGGCGGAAGTGCACCACAATCAGTACTATTATCTGCGGGAGTTTGAGAACCGGCGGCGCATAGTGCGGGAGCTGAAGGGGGACGGGGGAGGGGGGAAGGCAGAGTGAGGGGTAAGTGAGGGGTAAGTGAGGGGTAAGTGAGGGGTAAGTGAGGTGTAGCATTGCCTGACCCCGCATTTGCCGGTCCCGCATTACGCTACCCCGCATTGGACTACCCCGCATTGGACTACCCCGCATTTCCGTACCCCGCCTTGCTTGACCCCATAATCATTTTGTCCCGACTTACCCCACCACCTTTGCAGAATCTTCCAGAAGGCCCAATTTTTTCACCCCTCCTACCCCTCCCCCTCCTACCCCTCCTACCCCGCTCCCTCCCTAAGTGGCCCTTCATAACTTTGTGGATCCGAAGTCCACCAACGCATACCTCCCATACTCCCAACTACTAATGCATACTAACAACTAATAACCTGATATCCATCCTCCGATGATAATTCCGTCTCAAATCCAACATCATTTGCCTTCCGCTGAATTCAATCCTCAAAACATAAATAATAATCCCCGAAAAACGCCTCTCCTCTTTTCCCTCCCCCGCCTATTTCCCGCCTATTTCCCGCCTATTTCCCGCCTATTTCCCGCCTATTTCCCGCCTATTTCCCCTATTTCC
>JAKTWI010000388.1:12897-22931 GCA_030561065.1 Sporopachydermia cereana | reverse complement strand
CTTTGCCACGCTGGGAGGGGGAGGGCGGAAGACTGGAAGCGAAGGGAGACGTGAGGTAGGAAGTGAGAGAGAGCGATGAGATGAGCGAAAAGATGAAAGGCAGGAGCGGAGGGGAACGGGGGCTATAGGGTTGAAACAACTGGAAACATCCAGACGGGTTTGAGTGTACTAGAGATCATAACAGTGGGTGGAAATTTTTGTTCTTGTTATTCTACGTGAAGTTGGGGGCTAGTTGCAAAATGCAAGTTCATGCACTATTATGCACTGACATGCACATTATGCAGGCCCGCCAAAGATTTCACCATTTTCTATAAGCCACTCTACATGATTCCTACGCCCATGACATATATTCTGCTTTTGCAGTTACTCTAGGCTTATTTACAACCTATATTGACCACATTGAAGCTTTCCTATGTCCCCTGATCCCTCCACTTCCCTCCTCCTCCTCTTCACCTCCCAAGCCTCTTCTCCACCCATTCACCCATCCCAGACCCTCCAAAGGGTCTATCTCGGCACCCCAAAGTCGGCCCGGCTCCGTTTACATAGAACATCAAACTCACCCGCCTCCCCCGCCTGCGCCTCCGGAAGCCCTCAAATCACCTATCCCAACGCTACATTCCCGCCTTTCGGCAACCATGACAGCCAGCGATCCGCCCACTCTGACGGCCGACCGCAAAACAGCGGCTCACACGCCGCTGTACGAGCCGAAAAACACAAGCCTCTACCATCCCCGCGTGTCCTACCACACCAACCCGGAAGTGTCCCAGTACCACTATGGGCCCCGCCACCCGATGAAGCCGTTTCGCCTCATGCTGACGGACCACCTTGTCCTCGGCTACCAGCTCCACACTCTCATGGACATCTACAAACCCCGCCGGGCCCGGCGGGACGAGATACTCGAGTTCCATGCTCAGGAATACATTGAGTTCCTCCAGAAAGTGACGCCCGAAACAGCGGCAAAGTTCTCAAAATTCTTCTCCAAGTTCAACATAGGCGACGACTGTCCCATCTTTGACGGCATGTACGACTACTCCACTATATATGCCGGCTGTTCCCTGGACGCCAGCCGGAAGCTCCTGTCGGGTGTCAGCGACATTGCCTGCAACTGGTCTGGCGGGCTCCACCATGCCAAGAAGTTTGAGCCGTCCGGGTTCTGCTATGTGAACGATATTGTGCTGGCAATTCTGAACCTCCTGCGGTATCATCCGCGGGTGCTGTATGTGGATATCGATCTGCACCATGGGGACGGCGTGCAGGAGGCTTTCTATACTACGGACCGGGTGATGACGGTTTCGTTCCACAAGTACAATGGCGAGTTTTTCCCCGGTACGGGGGATCTGCATGAGATCGGCTCCGGTCCCGGCAAACACTATGCTCTGAATGTCCCGCTGCGGGACGGAATTGACGACGAGAGCTATGTGCGGCTTTTCAAAGCCGTGATGGAGCCTGTCATGACGACATTCCAGCCGAGCGTGATTGTGCAGCAGTGCGGAGCCGACTCGCTCGGATGCGACCGGCTCGGGTGTTTCAATCTCAACATCCGAGCGCATGGTGAGTGTGTGAACTTCATGAAGGCGTTCGGCGTGCCGATGCTGGTGGTTGGGGGCGGCGGATACACTCCGCGGAACGTGTCGCGGCTGTGGTGCTATGAGACGGCAGTGTGCTTGGACGTGCATTTGCCGTCCCGGCTGCCGGATGAGCTTCCGTTTCGGAACTACTTCGGCCCGGACTACTCGCTGCATCCGAACCTGGGCGATCGGATAGAAAACAAGAACTCGCGGAAGTTTCTGGAGTCGGTGACGACACAGGTGCTGGAACAGGTGCGGTATCTGAACGGGGCGCCGAGTGTGGAGATGCAGGAGATTCCGCCGGAGCTGTTTTCGGTGGAGGAAGAGGCGGAGTTGGATGCGCTGAACGAGGAAATGGAAAGGGTAGAGGCGGAGGCCCGGGGAAAAGGTTGGGGGATAGGAGAGTTGGCGGAGTAGACGTGGCGGCATGGGGGAGGAAGAGGGGCGAGAGGGGAGAGGGAGACGACAGGAACTCTTGGGCGGAAACACATCGCGGGATTCGCTGATTTCGAGCCGAAGGCCGAGAAAAAGGCTTACGAAATGAGCTGGAAATTTCAAATAGCGGAGAGCAGAAATATAGGCGTTGTACAGCTCAGCATTTTGCCCAGGACTCTTGTGAAAAGCCTGAAGCAGTGGCTACTCAAAGTTGACCCGTCAGGCCTGGCTTTGCGAAAGTGCAAACTCAAACACGGCTAGCAAATCCCGAAAGGGGCAAAACCGACGAGATTTCTCATTCGTCGGAACAATATTTTGAGTCGAATTGCCATCGCGGCAAGCTGCGGCATATTTTGAACCAAGAAACGCCGAATGAGGGGACTTTCACAGGAGTCCGTCCCTAAATGTTCTGCTTGCCTAACATCTCTTCGGTCAAGTCGGCTGAAAGGGTGACCCTGAGGATTGTCAGGCCTTCCGGCTTTCGGGCGTTCTGGTTATCTCGGCTTCATACCCCATTTGTTCCCCCTGCTCCACTTGCATCTCTCCTTCAGGCTGGCAGCCTGGGGCCCCGAATCCTCGTTCCAGTTCGGCACACATTGTACATTAGACAGACCGCAGCGGCGGCAGGTAATATCTCGACTGTAAAATACACGGTGTTCAATAAGTATGTAATACATAATACACAAAGGGCTAGGTTTGGTGGAAGAGGCTGTAGAAAAAGGGAAAATGATAATAAGGAAGTAGGAAAATCAACATCAAGGATGTAAAGGATGGACCTAGGATCGAAAGCAGAGAAAGGTCTTAATCCAAAGAAAATCTCGTTATAAAAGGTCGGATATTCCAGGGATTAAGAGAGTGCCCAGTAACTCAACCGCTTCGCTTCGTACGTACTGACTGCGACCCACTCAAAACGGCACCACGTCAGCATTCTCATCGTCCTCACTATCACTCAACCCCGCTCCGCTTGGCTCCGCCACTCCGCGGCCGGAAGGCATTCGCGTGCCGTTCATCGTCAGATCCTCCGTTCCGCTTCCTGTCCGGCCGAGCTCGGCGTCCAGCTTGGCCCAATGCCGCCGCACTTTGCGCAGCGAAAACTTGCCGCTCTCCACTCCAATTCCACGCAGCTCACGGAAGTACCGCTCTACACTAGCCCGGTCCGCCGGCGCCACACAGTTCATTGCCGCACACAGCATCGGCCACTGGATCATCACGTGCGGCACGGAAAACACCCGCAGCGGGATGCCGAGCCGAACATCGAAATACGGCAGCATGTACAGCATAGAGCGGACCAGCTGCTGCACCATCGGATGGGTCGGCGCGAAGCCGAACCCGGATTTGGACGTCAGAATGGTGAGAATGGCAGTGCGAGCGTGCATCTGCTGGCTCACGTCGTACCAGGAGATGATCATTCTGCGGGACTTGTCGGAAGGGTTAGCGGGGGTGTGGGGCGGCACCACAAAAACCTCCAGGGCGTCAGGCGGAACCAGCGACGAGAGTTCTTCCGGCACCGAATCGAGGTAGTCCGGATACGGGTTGGGCGGGACCGCGTTTGCGGCCTTGTCGGGATTGGCGGCAAACTCGGCTAAGATGTTACCCAGTTTGAACGAGTTTTCCAGATGATTCCGGTTGTTTTCGCCAACGGGGCGTAGACAGCTGGCAGTAACAATACCGTTGCAGTCAATGATGCGGAAGTTCGTCATGTTGTAGGCCTGGCCCAGCAGTTCCGCCAGAGTGAACACCGATGGTCGATGCGGGGCTACTGCGGGGTACGCGTGTGCTCTGTCGGTGGCGGGGGCCGTTTTCCGCTGTGAGGAGCCATTTGTGGTGTTTGTGGTGTTTGTGGCATTTGTCTCATTTGTACCATTTGCCGCGTTCGAGTCTTTGTGGATTTTTTTCATGTTTGTGTCATTTGTGTCCACTGAGGCGTTTGAGCCATCAGGCGTGCCCACGCCTTTCGGGCCGTTCCGTTCTTCCGCTCCGTCTGAGTCTTTTGAGCTGTTTTGCTCTTCCGACCCGCTTCCGCCGTTCGGAATGTTGTCCAGGTTTTGTACATCCGAGCCACCTCTACGGTCCTCCTTACTGATGGAACTTGCAGTAGCGACCCCGGGAACGCCAGATTGCTGCTGGGAGTCAGCTGCGGCATTCGCCGCGTTCCTGCCACTTCCCCCGCTGCTGCCGCTGCCCGTCGCAGTAGCCAACCCCAACGCCAACACCAACCGCTTGAAAAAACTGATATCCTCATGCCGAAATCCCAAAAAAAGGTTGAAGCGGTCTTCCCGTAGAATATAAACCGCCCGCAACCCGGCCTCTACTTCCGGCTTCACCAAATCCAGCATGGCGTTCAGCTCCTCTTCCGTCTGGAGCGTACCGCCAAACTCGGCATTCAAACACGCCAGCAGCTCAATCACGGCAAACCACGCGCGGCAAATTGCCGTCACGGGAGACGCACGCCGGATGCCCAGCCCCGCGTACCGCACAAGAAAATCCTTGGCGCCCCGCAGATGCGCCCGCCACGACCGGCCCTTTGTGGAGGCCTGGTCCGTCGTGAGGACAAGCACAGTCAGCAGCATCGGCTCAATCTGCTCCGGAATGCGGGGCTCGTCGGCACAGCTTCGGGACAGCGACTGGAGACAGGAGGACAGAAAGTAGCAGTAGGCCGCCTCGTCGTCCCGGTTTTTCGAGGCGCGGAACGCACGGCGGGCCGCCGAGGCCAGAATAGCCGACAGGAGATACGGGGCGCGGAGGGCGTAAGTGAGTAGCACGTCTCGCACGGGATTGGAGGCAGGCGAGGGACAGAACGGCAGAAACGCCTTAACCGTGGAAAAGTAGAAAATGGATAGGTAGTAGCGGTGCTGGGGAGGGAGGTGGAAGTCGTCAATAGAAACGGAGAAAATGGGATTCGGCCCGCGGGCCAGCAAAGCCGGCTGAGGCGGCTGGTAGGCGCCCGCGGGAGTGTGGGTCGGCGCCAGCCGCGGCGGATGCACCGGACCGATCGGGAGAGGCGGGAACTGCGGCGGGGCCAGCATCTGGCCCTTGTGGAACTGGCTGTCCACGGCGTCCTGCGGGGACAAACCGACAAGGCGGGGCAGGCCGGGTTCTCCGGGGTCCGGAGGCGGGGCAGTGCTGGAGTTGGCGGGGGATGCCGACGGCGTGGACCACGGCCCTGCGGCGTCGGCTTCGGCCAGCAGTTCGCCTGCCGAACTAGCCGATCTCGCCGGAGCCAGCTGTATCTCTTCAAGGTTCTGACTTACCATGTCGTTAAGGTCGTGCATAAGGAGGTTGGCATCGGAAAGAAACACGTCCCAGGAAACGTCGTCGTCCATGAAGTCAAATGGAGCTGGTGTGGCGGGAGGGATGCCGAGGTGCGGGGTACCGAGCGGTGGGAGGGAGGGGAAAGAGGAGAGCGGAGGGAGGGGTCCTGCGGGGCCGGCGGAGGTTGCGGGGATGGCGCGAAGGGCGGGAGTGTAGGGGCCATGCAGGCTCTTCTGAGCGGGAAGTGCGGGGCTGGGCGGAACAGCCGGCGGAGTAGAAGTGGCGGGGGCGTCGGCAGTGGTGGGAGCTTTCGGCGTCACAAACACGAAAGAACGTACCGGTGCCGAAGCGGCGGGCTCCACCTCCACCGGTGGCGGCGGTGACTCCGTCTTGACCCGCTTCGGCCCGCGCGCCTTGCCAAACACCGCCTGCGAGTCGGCACTGCTGAGGGACCGCTGGTAGGAAAATTTGACCGCCTTTTCGTACACGCATGTCTTGAAAAGATGGGCACACTGCCAGCATGCCGGCTTGGCCTCGTCGCACTGAGCAGACAGAGAGGTTAGTATACGTAGGGAAGAGGCATTAGAGGGGCAAAACTGGAGATCTCGGAAGGCGGAGCGGAAGAAAGGCGGACGGACACAAAGAAGGATTCACATACCTTAAGCTTCCGGCGTTTGCATTCCTTGCAGCCGTTTCGGGAATAGGCTCGCTTCTTCTGTTTCGTTGGCGCAGCGGCGTTAGGTGCCACAGACGCCGCAGCTTGTGCCGAGTCGGCAGCCTGGGTGGCTGGTGGCTCGGCGTCGGAAGCCATTCTCGGGCCGGCGGCGGCGTTGTCTGTCCCACAAAATCGTCAGCCGTTCAAGCAGCGCAGCCACACAGACACACAGAAACACCACACCGACTGGGGAGAAAGAGCGGGGAAGGGCGGATGATACCGGGAAGCGGAACAAAATGCGGAAGTCACCGGAAGAAGAAGAAGCATCAGACTGCTTTCCGCTGCTTCGGTCCGCCGTACTGAATTTAGCGACATGCTTGCAGACGGGCCGATGGCGCGGGCCAAACGAGCGGCGGGGCGGACGGAGAGCTTGGGTGGAATTATATGATTACGTAATCTCAAAAGGCTGGATTAGATGGTTGGGCCGTCGGAAGGCGGTGGAAGGCGGTGGAGAGGTGGCGCCGGGTGTGGGGAAGCGGGGCATTCGGTTCTTTGGCCCTTTGCGAGCTTTCATGCATAAAATGTATGTGGTCTAAGAGTGGCTTCAAAGAAGGGCTTCAAAAACAAAGTAGCAATTGAATGGCGTTGATTTGATTTTATACCCCTGTGTCTGCTATTTGTTTTGCATTTTATTCCGTCTTGCATTTTTTGTGCATTGCGACTTGAGTCCCCATCATCAACCACAAATATAAGGGTCACAAAAGCTATCGGCCCTCCTTACTTTTTGCACCCGCAGTTTGTGTCTTCTGTGTCAATTGCTTTTGCGGCCCGCGCAATCAGTACAAACAAACATCAGCCTGAATTCTCCGCCGGTCTTGTCCGTCGGAAGCCTCTAGAGCAGCCTACCCTGCGTCCCGAATAGGCCCCCCAACCGCCGGTCCGACCTCAGCCACTCCACAGACATTGCAGGCCAATGGCCAAGGAAGAGAAAAAGCAGCAGCAGGTGCTGCTGGAGCCAGCGGTGTCCAACTTTTGGCACCGGCTCGGCTTTGATGTTCTTATGTTTATCCTCAACTGGGTCTTCAGCTGCTTCTTCCGTGAAATCAAAGCCCGCGGGGTGTTCCGTATCCCGAAAACCGGGCCGGTCATTTTTGTGGGAGCCCCGCACGCCAACCAGTTTGTGGACCCGCCCCTTCTGATGCGGGGCGTCTACCGCGAGTTTGGCCGCCGAATCTCCTTCCTGATTGCCGAGAAGTCCTATCGCCGACGCTGGATCGGTCTGATGGCCCGCCTGGCAATGGCTATCCCTGTGGCCCGGGCCCAGGACAACCTGCGGCCCGTATCGGGCAAAATATACCTCAAGAATCCGGAAAACGATCCGCTCCGCATTACCGGCGAGGGTACTCGCTTCACCCAGGAGTGCATGGTGAAGGGTCTTATTGGCCTACCCCGCTCGCTGGGGAATAGCGACATTGCCGAGATCATCAGCGACACAGAACTAATCCTGCGTAAGGAGTTCAAGAACCCAAAAGCAATTGAGCTGCTGAAACAGGGAACACCCTTTAAGGCTGCCGATAAGGTCGACCAGAGCGTCGTTTACAACTCCGTTTTCCACCATCTCTCTGCCGGCGAGTGTATCGGCATTTTCCCCGAAGGCGGCTCGCACGACCGGACCGACCTGCTGCCGCTGAAGGCCGGTGTGGCAATCATGGCGCTTGGCGCTATGGCCAACGACCCGTCCTGCGACGTGAAAATTGTTCCCTGCGGCATGAACTACTTCCATCCGAACAAGTTCCGCTCCCGAGCCGTGATTGAGTACGGCTTTCCGATGTCGATCGACCGGCGGCTTGTGGAGAAGTACAAAAACCCCGAGACCAACAAAGAGGCGGTCAAGGAGCTGTTGGACGCAATCACAGACGGTTTGCGGTCTGTGACGGTGACGTGCCCCGACTACGAGACACTGATGGTGGTGCAAACAGCGCGCCGGCTCTTCACCGCCAACTTCCGGACCAAAATCCCCATCAGCTTTGTGATTGAGCTGAACCGCAATCTTGTCCGCGGCTACACAGAGCACCAGGACGACCCGCGCGTGCAGCAGCTCAAACGCAAAATCCTCGACTACAACAAACGGCTCCAGCAGCTCGGATTGAAGGACCACCAGGTGGAGACGGCGCAGCCGAACTCCGCGTCGATCTACTTCCGGCTTGTGGCCCGCATCTTGGAGGTGTTTGTGCTGCTGATCGGCTCGCTGCCGGGCATTATTCTGTTTGGGCCCGTATTCATTGCTTGTAAGGTCATTTCGGCCCGCAAACAGAAGGAGGCGCTGGCGGCGTCGACAGTGAAAGTGCGGGCGCGGGACGTGATTGCGTCGTGGAAGGTGCTTGTGGCAATGGGGGTGGCGCCGCTTCTGTACAACTTCTACACTCTTTTGTCTATGTATCTTGTGTACAGATACGACCTGTTCCCCTGGCTGGTGCGGTCGCCGGACTCGCATTTGCGCGCGTTTGTCGTGTTTGTTGCCGGGTGGATCTTCTTCCCCTTTATCACATACGCGGCACTCATTACGGGCGAGCGCGGCATGGACATCTTCAAGTCGATCCGCCCGCTGTATCTGTGTCTGTTCCAAAACAACCGCAATTCCCTGCTGCAGCTCAAACAGGAGCGGGAGGCGCTGAAACAGGAAGTGACGGAAGTGATCAACTACTTCGGCCCGCAGGTCTACCCGGACTACGAGGAGCGGATCGCGCAGCTGGCCACAGGCGTGTTTGTGCCCTCGCGGCGGTCATCCCTCATGGACGGCGCGACCGGCAGTGTGCGGGTGGAGTCCGCTGCCGACGCCCGGCGGAGCTCGGAAGCCGAGGACCGGCCGCAGCTGCAGCGGACGGCCAGCGCCGCCAGCGCCACCAGCGCCACAACCGTCGAGTCGTCGGCAATCTCGCGGGTCAACTCGGCCAACTCGCTCAGCAACATTCCGATCTTCAATGAGTATTTCGGTGTCCACGGCGGCTCGCGGCGGTCTTCGGATGCCAGTTCGGCGGTGAGTGCCGGAAGCGAGCCGCGCGGAGTGGCGACGGGCGCCAGCAAGCACGACGAGCAGTTCAAACACGAGCTGAGTAAACGGATCACCAGCGCGCTTTCGGAGACAAGAAGGAAGACTGAAGAGGAAAATGCATAAAGTGGAGTGGTGAGTAGGGATGGGGGAGCTCATTTCATGTCATACTGTGGGTGGGCGGGGTTTTTGATTTTGCTGATGGATTCATTTAGTTTGAATTCTATTTTACTACTCCACCTTGATGCCATTCTCCGCTTCTGATTCCACGAGTCACACTCTGTGTTTGGAACAGAACAAAGGTTCGATTTTGGTTATCTGTCTCCCATTTGATCAGCAGTTGGAGATCCCCCGCAAGAGGAACGATGGGAGGAGATCTGTGAACGGGGTATTGTTGTCCCTGATTTGTCTGTCAAGGGCAAGAGCGAACCTTTTTGTTTGGGGAAATAATCATTTTTTGGAGATGGCTTTTCCGTTGATGAAAACCAGTTATGTTAGGCTGGCTTGTTAGCGGCCAAAGGGACTTTACTTTGCGGTTGAGATGCCTTTCCAGCCTCTCAATATCAATGCATAACTAATCAATCAAGTAACCAATTTTAACACCTTCTCATATCCCTGTCAGCAGCTCACTATTTGTGTCACCCCCTATACTAATTGACGCCTTGAGTCACTTCGCGCCATCTCCAAAACCTCCTTGTTTGTCTCAGGCCCACATTTTGGGTTCCGGCTCTGTTTTTGATCATCATGACCAGTTCCATCAAAGCTCCATATCGAGTAGTATTCTCTCACAATCATCCCCTTTCAATTCCTACTCCCACCTACATCCCTCCCATTTCCTTCCTACAACCTCCCAGTGGTATCAATCATGAGTAATCTTTTTCTATACCTAGGAACTTTGCTTGCCGATAGGCTTTTTATGATTTGCCTTCCTATGACTTTTTGGCTATTCGATTTATGAGTTTTCTGGCCAGCGTTTCCACAGCTTCCTCTTTCTGTAGAAACAACAAAAATTCATCGGGTACTGAGGGTTTGATAAGCTTGGCAATGCCTCTCTCAAATGAGAGAACCAAGCAGA
>JAKTWI010000387.1:0-23029 GCA_030561065.1 Sporopachydermia cereana | reverse complement strand
CCATGGCTACCTCCACTATTCCGCCGGAAGTGCTGGAGTCACTGGCGGCCGCTGTTGCCGACGATGACGACTACAACCTGTACGGCATGACCCCCTCGCTGGCGGGCAATCTGGCCATGCTGATTCTCATGTCTATATTTCTCCTGAGTCAAACATTTCTCAGCATCCGCTTCCGGCAATGGTGGTTTGGCGGGTGTTTTTTCTGCGGCGTGCTGCTGGAGCTGCTGGGGTACATTGGCCGCGTCGTCTCCCACTGGGACCAGCGGGATTTGAACGCATTCCTCCTGCAGATTGTATGCCTGACACTGGCGCCCGCGTTTATTATGGCCGGCATCTACTACCTGCTGGCCAAGCTGGTGGTTGTGTATGGGCGGCGGTTTTCGCTGCTGCCGCCGCTGGCATATTCGTACATTTTCGTAGGCGGAGACCTGCTGTCTATAGTTATTCAGGGCGTAGGGGGCGGCATGGCTTCTGCCGCTACACAGAATGACGAGTCCCCCGATCCCGGAACGCACGTGATGGTCGGCGGGCTGGTGACGCAGGTGGTGGTGATGACTGTTTTCTTCTTTTTTCTGTTTAGTTTCATTTATAGGACGAAGAAAGTGGAGCGGCAGTTCCAGCGGCAGCTGCAGGCGGCGGGGAAAAGCATGCACGATGTGGACCAGACGGAAATGGCGGACCCGTTTGACCCGCGGTTCAAACAACTGCGGGCATCTGTGTTTTTCCGCCTGTTCCCGTATGTGGTTGTATGCGCGTCGCTGCTGGTGTATGTGCGGTGTGTGTACCGAGTGGCCGAGCTGTCGGAAGGCTGGGACGGGTATCTTATTACCACGGAGATATATTTCCTTATTTTGGATGCGGTGATGATGGTGCTGGCGATATTTACGCTGACGATATGGCATCCGGGCTTTGCCCTCGGCTCGCATCACATTCCTATTAAGGAAAAAGGGCCGTCGGCGGCTCGGAAGGGTTTCAGTTTGCGGAAGCTGGCGCGGCGGCGGCGGTCCAAATCGGAGAATCAGGGCGAAGAGCCGGGCGCGGAACGGACTTATACGCTGGAGGATTCGTTTGATAGTGCGCCTTAGGCTGGAGGAAGGAGGACGGCGGACGGAGGGTGCAGCCGGTTGAGGTCTGAGGAGGCCGGGTGAAATGCGGGGAAATAGGATTCGGAATGACAAGTTGGAGGGACTCGGAATGAGAAGAATGTGATAGGGGAAGAGCGGCCGGGATGATTCAAACACAATCCGGTTCCTCAGGCTCTTCTTGAGGCTACTGAGGCCTGTCCTAAGGTCTTCTGTCTTTGTCTTGGTCTTTGTCTTATTGTTCTAGAGCCCATTTCGGCTTTGGTTTCATATGGCGTTCATGACCTCATGATTCTTTGTATACTTACTTACGTACTTACTTACGTTAGATGACCTTCCCCATATCTTTGGGCGCACGTTATGGCGACTTCAGCAAATAACTCACGAGCCCTTTCTGATCAGTTAAATGATTTTTATAGATCATTCTTTAAATGTCTCTCGGATATAAAATTTATATTTATATTATAAATGTTCTTTCCACATCCCCCGAGCTCCAATTTCTGCAGGCATATGCAAGTGAGTTTCCACCTGCAGGGTGCTATTCAGCAGCTACCGATGAGCAGCGGAGAGACACTGAGGGTGTGCAGCAGCGGAGAGGAACCGCTAAACAAAAAGAAAGACCATCAAACAGCATTATAGAAGTTTCAAATAAAACATCAAGCCCTCCTCATTGATATATTCCCCCCAGGAAGCAGAATCCACTCCCCTCCACTTGCTGAGGTAAGCTGTGCTGAAATATACACCCGCAAGCACATCTCAGCATCAAGCCAAACTGCCCCCTCCCTGCCCCACAACCCTCCCCCACAGCGCCCCCCACCCCGTGCCAGCCGCCCCGCGATCCGCCCCGCCGCACGGCCTTCCCGTCCCACTCCGTCGCCCGCTGGCGCTTACGCCACAGGAAATGCTCCCGCCCCCCCGCACAGCCGCCGGTTTGCCGTCCCGAACGTCCTAAACCGCAAACGGCAGACGGCAAACGGAACGGCAAATGGCAAACGGCATAAACAAACAAAAACAAACGGTTTACAAACTACATATTACCAGAGTCACAATTCAGCAATCCTTTATTTTATTCCTCCCTTAAGACCCATTAGGAACTATCAACAGAATCAAACATTCGCCAACCTTGTTTGCCTCTTTGCGACACTCAATTGAGGTCCCAGCGGATCTCATCAGACATCAGCGGAGTCATAAGAGCGATCTGCATTTGGGGGCAAATCCATCAATAGAAGATTGTATTTGCCGAACCGACTTATCCCTCCGGAATAAGCACGTGCTTCCGGAGTTGCCCCGTCTACCGCGCCAGCCCCGCCTGCCCCGCAATGAGTAGCTCAAACGAGGCAAACGACCCGCAGCTCAATGGGGAAAGCTTCACAGCGGCTAGTCCCACTGGCAGCCCCGCCTCTCCCTCCCCCGCCAACCCCACCTCCCCCTCCCCCGCCAGCCCCGCAGCCCCGCCCGGACCCCTCCTGCCCTCCACTGAGCCGCCCTTCACACCGGGCGAAAAGCGGGTCCTCGTGCCCAAACACTGGCTGGACCAACTAGCCGCCCACCTCACCAACCCCTCCCCCGCCCACCTTACCAACCCCTCCCCCTCCCCCGCCCCCACATCAACCCCGCATACCCCGCCCGTGCCCCCCATTGACATGTCCCCCTTCGTCGCCCCCGACGGCTCCCTACTGCCCGAAGCCGCCGACGCCGTCGTATCCGTCTCCGCAGCCGACTACGCCGCCCTGGCGGCAAAATACGGCGTCCGGCCCGGCAGCCCCGTCGTCGGCCGCCGCGCCACAGACACCCAATCCGTCGAACTGTTCCCACAAAAGGTATTCGTTCACATTGCCGAAGGCGCCCTGGACGCGCGGCCCGCCGTTGCCGAACTCCGGGCGGGGCTCCGCCCCAACTCCGTGCTGTGCCCCGCGGGGGCCACCCTGAAAGACCTCCATGCCGCCCTGCAGGAGCTGCTGGGGGAAAAACCCCGCAAATTGAAAATGTGGCTGGTGGCGCCGGAAGCGGCCGGCAAACTGGCCCCCGTTGTGCCGCCGGTGGCGGCCCGCGCGTTGCCCCGCGACGCCAAGTCGCTGCTGGCGGGGAAGAAAACGGCCCGTTTGGAGTCGCTCGGCGTCGGTGCCGGCGCGCATATTCTGCTGGAGGGCAAGCGGGGCGCCGGGAAGCGGAAGCTGCCGGAGGATTCGGCAGCCGTTGCCGCATCTGTCGGGCCGAGTTATGCCGAAAGGGGAAATGCCGGAGCCGGAATTGCCGAAAGCGGAAGGGCAAACCCCTCCGGCCCCTCCGGCCCCTCCGGCCCCTCCGGGGCCTTCGGGCTCCGCGGCGGCACTGTCGGCCTCACCAACCTCGGCAACACGTGCTACATGAACTCGGCCCTGCAGTGCCTCGTGCACGTGCCCGAGCTGTGCCTGTACTTTGCGTCCGGCGCGTACAAACGCGAGATCAACCGCACTAACCCGCTCGGCATGCACGGTCACGTGGCCGACGCGTTCGCCGCGCTTGTGCGCGAGCTCTACTCCGGCACCCATGCCAGGGCCTACGCCCCGCGTAATTTTAAGACCGCCGTCGGCCGCTACGGACCCATGTTTGCCGGCTACCAGCAGCAGGACTCGCAGGAGCTGCTGGCGTTTCTGCTGGACGGGCTGCATGAGGACCTGAACCGGATCGTACAGAAGCCGTATACGGAGAAGCCGGACAGTACGGACGACATGCTGGCGGACCGGCGGAAGCTGGCCGCGTTTGCGGAGCAGTGCTGGCAGCTGCATTTGCAGCGGAACGACTCTGTGATTGTGGAGCTGTTTGCCGGCATGTACAAATCGACGCTGGTGTGTCCCGAATGCGGCAAGGTGAGTATAAGCTTTGAGCCGTATACGGATCTGACGCTGCCGATTCCGGTGGACAAGACATGGCGGCACACGGTAGTTGTGTTTCCGGAGGGTGGGCCGGTGGGGAAGGTGGAGGTTGGGGTGGAGAAGAGTGCGGGGCTGCAGGAGGTGGTGGAGTTTGTGGAAAAACGCCGAGGCGAAGGCCGAGGCGGAAGCGGGGCGGAAGTGAGTGGAAATGCCGAAATTGCCGAAAGCGGTAGCGGAGGGGCTGAAATTGCCGAAAACACCGAAGCGGAAGCGGAAGCCGAGAGACCCGAAAACGCAGTTTCTGCCGAAGCCGCCGGCACCGAAAGCGGAAGCGGGGAAACAGCCGAATATGCCGAAGGGGCCAACCCCGCCTCCGGCCCCGCCCCCGCCCCCACTACCCCGCAGTATATTGTTGCCGAAGTGTTCAACTCTAAATTCCTCCAGCATTTAGACGTGGCCGGCCGGCAGCCCGTTTCGGAACTGGTGGAGCCGAACGACCTAATAGTCTTCTACGCCGTTACCCCGCAGCCGGGCGACCTAATCGTGCCGGTTCTCACTCGGCGGGCGTTTCCCGCCCCCGCCGCCGTGCGGGGTAGCAACGATATGTTCGGCCTGCCGTTTTTCATTGTGCTGAGCCCCGCCGAGCGGCGGGACTACGGGGCCATTGCGGCTAAAGTGGCGGCCAAACTCGGCCAGGTAGCCGGCATCCGAGCTGCGGGGTCCGACCCCGCAGCGGTACCCCGCATTGACCCCGCAGATTTCACTCTGAAACGGTTTACCCCGCTTTCGTCGAGCGGGGCGGAACACTCCGGCTGGCGGCATACCGGCCCCAGTGCCATGCCAGGCGCTTTCCCCGGCGGGTTGCCCGGATTTGGGACGGACTCTGATGAGGAGGCGGCGGCCCCGCCGCGGGTGTTTGTGCCGACGGGGTTTTACCAGTCGCTGAATAATTTGCCTGATATTCGGCCAAAAGAGGTAGGTGGGGTAAGTGGGGTAAGTGGGGTAAGCGGGGAAGATGGCGGGGATGACAGCGGGGAAAGTACCGATGTGGTGATGGCGTCTTCACCTCCCGAGGGACTGGGCGCGGAAGCGGAGATGGAGGGTGTCACCCCCGCCTACCCCGCCGACCCCGCCGACCCCGCCGAGCCCCTCATTGGGGAGCAAAGCGCGATTGTGGTGGACTGGCACAATGCCGAGACGTTTGAGCCGCTGTTTGGCGGCATTGAGGCCAAAACGGGTAAACATCTGTGGTCGATTCTGCCCCAATTGGGCAAAAGCGGGGGAGGGGAAGACGGCACAACCAGCGGCAACCCCGCCCCCGCCACCGGAGTTACCGCATTGGGCAATGGCGGCACCGATAACGGCAACGGCAGTGGCTTGGGCACTTCGGGTCTCCTCCCGGCTTCCGGCTCGGCTTCCGCCACTTCGGCTCTCATCCCAGCCTCCGCTTCCGCTTCCGCTTCCGGCGTCGGCTCCTCCGCTTCCGCCTCCGGTACCTCCGGTACCTCCGCCCTCAACCTCTACATGTGTCTTGACCTCTTCTCCACTCCCGAAGTGCTCGGCGAAAACGATTTGTGGTTCTGCCCCCGCTGCCGTGCCCACCGCCGCGCCACAAAAACCATTGAACTGTGGTCCGTGCCGCCGATCTTCACAGTGCATTTGAAACGCTTTGAGTCGCAGCGGCGTCTCAGGGACAAAATCGACGTGCTGATTGACTTTCCCGTTTCGGGATTGGATTTGAGCCGGTATGTCGCCGGGCGGGAGGTTCGGGACGGAAGCGGCACATCCGAGACAGCCGAGGGAACAGCCGAGGGAACAGCCGACGGAAAGTCCGATGGCACAGTCGGCACATCCGCTGCATTCGGTACATCCGACGGAACATCCGAAGCCCTTTCCGGAACTGGCGACGGGACACTCGGCACATCCGAAGGGCCCCTCGGCACATCCGACGCCTCCGACGCCTCCGCCTCCTCCGACCCCGCCGCCTCCGGCCCATCCGAATATTTGTACGACCTGTTTGCCGTCGACAACCACTACGGCGGGCTCGGCGGTGGCCACTACACGGCATACGCAAAGAACTTCCTAGACGGGAAATGGTACTATTTTGACGACGCAATGGTGCGGCCGGTGTCGGAAGAGTCGCCGGTGACAAAAGCGGCGTACCTGCTGTTTTACCGCCGGCGCAGCGACAAGCCGCTGGGCGGGCCGAAGCTGCAGGCGCTGCTGGCGGCGGCTCGGCAGCGGCATGCCGAGCAAGCGGAAGCGGAAGCGGAAGCGGAGGGGGTCAGCGAAGACGATACAATGGCGGACGGCAGTGAGGAGACGGACGGCGCGGATGCCGAGACGGAAGAGACGGAAGAGGCGGAAGCGGAAGCGGAAGCGGCGGAAGGGCTCGGCCCGCTGTTCCGAGACGACGTGCCGATGGACTACGGAACGGAAGAGTCTGAGACGTCGGCGGGGTCGCCGGCGGGGTCGTCGGCATTCGGCGGGCCGCGGCTTCCGCTGGGGGAGGAAGGAACGGCGGGGCCCGAGACGCCGAGCAGCGGCAAGTCGCTGTGGCCGGGGGTGAGCGAGCCGCAGCTGCGGCTGCCGCTGTCGCCGCCGGACACGGGGGACTCGCCGGCCAGCTCGCAGTGAGGCGGAAAAGGGCGGGGGAAGTCGGGAGGAATTGGGAGGAATCGGAGAAGATCGGTACATGACGGAGCAGAGCACTTTGGGGAAACCGGAGAAGATAAGCAGAGGGCGGAGTATTTCGGAAGAGATGAACTGTCTTTGGAATAGCCCTAAAATGGGACGGAAACAATTGCGGAAGAAATTGCGGAAGAAATTGGAACTGCTGACTCCGGAAGAAGCTCGGAAGATTTCGGGGGTTGCGGGAAACCTTGGCTCGGAAAAGGTCGGGATGACTTGGGACTGTTTGAAACAGTTTGGAAACCTTTGTGAAAAGTTCGGCATACTCTTTCTGTATCACTCTGTGATTCACAGACAGTATTGCAATACTTCAGTGCTTGCGGCAGAGTGATAAGGGGAGGCTGTAATTTACCTGTGTTTTTTGAATGTTCTAATGGGACAGTCGGAAGCTGCAAATAGCTGCAGCGGTGGAACCAGCCTTTGACCGCTCCGACTGCATGTCCTGCTTTGAGACGGATTGCAAGTATGTCTCGGATGTGCCGATGCGGATATGATGATATTCTTGGGGATCAAATGGGAATGGTTTTCAGGTTTCGGAGTTGTTGTGGCTTTTCTTGCCAACATAGCTGAGGCTTTTGTGACTGCTGAAGCAATAAAGAGAATCACCAACGGCTCTTCCGCTTTTACACTCATCCGCCTTTCGGCTTTTCCTCTTTTGCGCCTTTCCGCTTTTCCGCGTTTCGGCGCTTCTGCCTTTCCGCGGTTCCGCCTTCTCAATTTCTCAATCTCTGAATCCCCGAATACCGTTCTCGTTTTTAACCATCTTCCAGTTTACCGTTTCTCTATCCTCTGTTCCCTTCACTTCAAGATTCTCTACTTTTCTATTTCCCTATTTCCCTATTTTCCTCTTTCCTTTCCTGTCCTTAACTCCTGACTCCTATATATCCTTATTGACATTCATCAGCTTCTTTTCTCACGATGACCTCCCATACCTTTCCTCCCCGTCTCATAAATTCATCAACTCATCAATTTATCACCTTATCCTTCAATTGTCTCATCATCTCATTATTTTGCTGTTTTATTGCCTCATCATCCCATCATCCAACATGTCATTGTCCCCCCTTTTCTCATATGAAAACACCTCATTACTGGCAGACAAACTTATCAACATCAGCCTTCCCTGTTCTCAACAAACCCTTCAGCTGTCGAGAAAACCGACTCACATGGTCTTACAAACAGCTTCTTATGTCTCATTCATTGCAATAAATTGCATCCTGCAGTTATCATGGCAATTCAGTACATATTACGGAGATTTCGGAGTTTGCCGGAAGTACCGAGCGGACTGTCGGAGGGCGGAGGAACCGAGGCGGGGTCTCGGAAGGGATGTCGGGATTGGAGTGCGGGGTTGCGGGGTTGCGGGGTTGCGGGGTTGCGGGGTTGCGGGGTTGCGGGGTTGTGGGGATGTGGGGATGTGGGATTGCGGGGTTGTGCGGGGTAATAAGCGGAAGAACATTACTCTCTGAAGCAGCCCGAAAGTACCTTTAAACGGAAAGTCTGAATGCAGAAAGGGAGATTTCTTGCGCTAATCTTATCATATAAATCTGCTACTGAGAATAAATAAATATCGTCAAGTACACTTTGACGCTTTTTCATTGTCATTCGCCTTTCTTGCAATCTGTCAGCAAAGCATTATCGATAGTGTTATAGAGTGATTAATCACAATTGCTGTGAATGTTTCACTCAAAAATTGCTGTAGATGTGATGGCAATCGTAGCTCTAGGAGTGAATCGCCATAGTGGCGTATTTGGCTGATTTCCCGTATTTGTTTATCTATTCAAACTGTAGATTAGATACAAGATTTGATATTAGTATATTACTGTATATTTATCATCAGAGTTCAGAAATGATAATCTTCTCTCGTCTCCGATTTCTATTTTTGCTTTCCTTCTTGCATAATCATTTTGTGAATGATCTGAGAGAATAGCTGAAGTAGCAATAAGGCGAGTGCGGGAGCCGTAGCGGGGGAGCGGAGTTGAAGGGTGGAGCAGTAGGAGGGAGGGGGAGGAAGAGGGGTAAGAGGGGCAATGACGAGCAATGCGGGGTAATGAGGGGAGGGAGCGGGGCAATGCGGGGTAATGAGGGGTACCAAGTAGAAATCCCAAAGCCAGCCTGATCGCAAACAGAAAATCAGATCGAAACAAGGGCAATGGCCGGAAGGGTTGCGAAGCAAATCATGCAAAAAAGGAGGGAACATGACGGACGGCTTTGACAGGGAAAAATGAACACTCCTCGGATAGTGAGAAGATGCAGTTTGCTTCAGTAATACCCTTCATTTTAGGCCCCTGTCAGCCTTGCCGGCTAAGTGACGGAACGAAGTTTTCAGTCCATTGCAGTTGACACCGTCACTTCCGTCCGATTTCGCCCGAATCCGTTCATTTCCATCCCGTCCCGTCTCTTTCCGAAGCATCCAAACCGCTCCAAAGCGATCCGACTATGCCGTTCCATTCCGTTCCGTTCCGTCCCTTTCAAGTCCGTCACTTTCTGCTCATCCCGCTCCTTCCGCCTTGCGGTCCTTCCGCCCCTCTTTCCGTCTCTTTTCCGCCTTTCCACTACTTTCCCGCCAACTTCACCTCATTTTCCCACTCCTCCAGCAACGGCAACACCTCCTCGTACCGCGGAATGCTGTCGGCTGCTCCGTTTTTCGTTACCGACAAAGCCGACGCCACCACCGCGTACCGAACGGACCGCTCCAGCGGCCAGTCCGAAATGAGCCCCGCCACCAGCGCTCCCAAAAAGGTATCCCCCGCTCCGGTAGTGTCCACCACCGCTCGGTCTCCGAGATCAAACGCCGGCACATACCCCGCCTCCTCGGCTACCCCGCCCCCGCCCCCGCCCCCACTTACCCCACTTACCCCGCTTACCCCGCTGTGTCGGGCATAGTAAGCGCCCTTAGCGCCCAGAGTCATCAGCACCGTTTTCGGCCCGCTACCCGGTTGGGCCAACACGGCCAGCAGCGCTCGGCACAGTTCCTCGGCCCGCGCCACAATGCCGTCTGCCCCACTTACCCCGCCCCCGCCAACCCCACTTACCCCGCCTACCCCACTTACCCCGCCCCCACCTGCCCCACCTGCCCCGCCAATGCCGAGGTTTGCCGCCACGTCCCGCGCCTCCGTCTCATTCACCACCAACACATCCACCATCTGCCACGTGTCCCGCGCCAGCGGCTCAAACGGCGACGGATTGTACACAACCCGCACGTCGGGCCGCGCCGCCCGCACCGCCCGCAGCGCCGCCACCGCGTCGGGCCGCTCGTTCTGCAAAATAAGGTACTCGGCATGCCCCTCCCCCGCCCCCGCCTGCCCCGCCTGCCCCGCCCCCGCAAACAGTGCCCCGCAGTCGACCCCCGCCACGTCTCCGTTGGCGCCCCGCGCCACCAAAATGCGGTTCTCGCCGCTATCCTCCACCAGAATTGTCGCCACGCCGGTTTTCTCCGTCTCCGACTCCGCCACTGCCGACATGTCAATGCCTTCCGCCTCGCCGCGCGCCCGCAGAGCCGCGCCGAACTCGTCCCGCCCGATTTTGCCGATGATGCGGACGTTTATGGGCTGCCCCGCAGTTTGTTCCGCTGTCGGCCCCGCATTCTGCCCCGCCCCCGCATTCTGCCCCGCATGCCCCACCTGCCCCACCTGCCCCACCTGCCCCACCTGCCCCTGCCCCGCCCCCGCAGTCGGCTTGAGCCGCTGGGCGGCGATTGTCTGGTTAAACCCCTTGCCGCCGACGTGAGTTTCAAACCTTCGGCACAACACACTTTCGCCGGGGGCCGGCACGCGGGCCGTGTAGGTGACGAGGTCGTAATTGAGGCTGCCGAAACAGCTGATTTGCTTCATTGAGGAAGGAGTGAACGGAGAGTTAACGGAGTAAACAATGGAAATAAAGGAAGTGAAGGAAATAGAGGAAACAAAGGAAATAGAGGAAACAAAGGAAATAGAGGAAACAAAGTAAACAAAGGAGACAAAGGAAATAAAGGAAAGAAAGGAGACAGAGTAAACAGACAGTAAACAAAAAGTAGTTGAGAAGTAAGGAGTTAATGAGCAGTAAAGAGGGAATTGGGAAGAAAGAGGAAGTAAATGAGAAGTGGGAAGTTGAAGAAGGAAATAAGGAGGGAAGGAAATTTGATAGAAATGAAGTAAATTTATGAGAGAGTAGCCGATGTTATAAGGCGGTAAACAAGTAACCAACTGAGCAAGAAGGAAGTGATGAGGAGGTAATAGAAAAGAGATGAGAGAAGCTCAAAGAGAGAATTTTGGGACCTGATGGGATAGTAAACTAACAAAGGAAGTGGAAAGAGGATTTAAAGAGAGAGGAATAAAAGAATGAGTGATGATTGTTACAGGCAGTTGAAGAGGAAGTATTTAGGCGGACTGATAGACCACTATGATAGTAGGAAGCAAGGAAACGGAACAGAGGAACGGAGGAACTGAGAGGGGATGGAGAGGAAAGACGAAGAAAGGAGATATGAGTGAGGAAGGGGAAACTATGGAGAAAGAGATGGGAAAGAAGAAAAGAGAATTGGGGAATGGGGATGGAAGATTTTCCACTCTACTCTCGCTTTCAGCTTGGTTTATATTGTTTATATTACAGTGTTTTAATGCTTGAAATTAGCTCGGTCATAGTCTCCATACAGTTACTGTATGTAAGGCGAAGCAGGCTGTCAAATAGCCTATTGGAGCCGCGCAGGTGGGCGGAAGTGGGGTGGGGAAATGCGGGGTATGGTGGGGTAGGGCTGGGGATGCGGTGCACGGCATTGGGGCGGAGACGGCTCGGACCGCTCCGATCGGCTGAAGCCGTTGTGGCGTTCGGTTGGCGGGGTTTGCCGTCTGCTGGGCCGGCCCGCTTGCTGATCTGCGGGGTGCATACGGGAAGATCGGAAAGGAGGGTTTCCTCGGAGTTTCACCCGAGCGGGGGAATTCCCGTGAGGTACAATTGTTTATCCAGACTGCACAATCAAGCAAAATGTACCGCCCTTTCCCGTCATTACCCGTCTCGGCTTCTTTTCCTCTGACTTTCTGTTCCGGCCTACCCTTTCCCGGCCGAGAAGTTTTTCCGAGCCGCTTAATTTGAGCTGAGCCCATCGCCCGAAACGGGCAACAGTACACTTTGAGCAATGACGCATACTCTATGCACCGGAGAGCAGCTCTGCATGAGAAACTATGCATCGTTATGCACCTGTCATGCACCTGTCATGCACATATTATGCACCATTATGCCATCACCATGCACCTTCATGCATCATACATGCACCCTACTCCACCTGCATAACCACCCGTCCCATAACCCCGCCCCACACACCGTTTACGTCTCTTCCCCCGCCTCGCCCCCAGCAGTTTCCAATCACGTAATCAGCAACTCCCTGCCGCCAGGCGCACTGAAAACCAAATTTCACACCTCTCCTGCCCTACAAATGTTGTTTACTACTAACAAAGGCAGAACGAACCCCAATATAATTGCAAACGAAAGCGGCAAAATACTAGAAAAACTCATCCAAACTACCAGCCTAATCAGCCAGCAAATACGAACCATCCGCCGGCGCTTTGCGGAGTCCACCGAATAACCCATTCCGGCTGTTATTTTGTCACATCTGCCATCTCCCAATAACAGACACCCGATATCATATCTCACTGCGGGCAGAAGGGAGATTCCAGGCTGGGTATAACATACAATACTGTGAGCGGAAACGTTTTGGAGGATTTGCTTTTGTTGTTGATATTACAAAAGAGCAGACAAATAGAGGAATACTCAGGGGTTCTGAAAGGCAGGTTCAGTAGACGTCTGAAGAGTGTGTTTACATTGCCTTGTGGGAAGGAATTAGGCGTTTTTGGGGAGCACTTGGAGTTTGTGAGAAGAGTTCAGGCGCTTGTCCGGAGTAATACCGGAAGTATCACAGAGTTATCGACGGCATCGCAACTCCGGTCCGAAGTTGGCCCGAAAGAGCTAAAAGAGCCGAAGGAACCGGAACTGCGGGAATCCGCCGGAAGGAATCTCAGAAGGAACCCGGGCCGGTTGCATGTGCATGCCGAGGAAGGCGCCTGAGCTGCACACCATCGGCCGAGATTGCCGACATTGACGGGAAAACCCCTGCCGAGATCCGCTTGACCAGCCGCCGCGATTGCCCGCTAAATGAACCCAGCCGCCGCAAAACCCAAGACACATGTCTTCAGCTGATGAGATTTCCACAGCTCCGCCGGTCGGCACCGCCGGCCAGGCCCCGCCCCGCTATACCCCGCTTTCAAATTCGGCAGGCCCCGCCGCTGGAGGGGCAACGGGAGGGGCAGAAACTCACCACAGCCACATTGATGCCCATTTTGCTTCCGAACCGGAGCTGAAGTTGGAGGATTTTGCCGACGGAGATTTGGAGCTCGGCCCCGCCGGCGATATGGGCGGGCCGCTTCCGACGGAGAAAGCCGCGCTGGCCGAGGGGTTCGGAGTGGCGGAACACAATGAGCATGTTGCCGACGTGTTGCCGGCTGCCAAACACTCCACAAATGGCGGGACGGAAGCCAGTGTCGGAACATCCGAGATGAACGGAAATGATAGCGGAGTACACAGCGGAAATGATAACGGAGTACACAGCGGAAACAGCGGAACAAATGCCAGAATTACCGATATCGCCTCCGGCGCACCCTATCCTCACCTTCCGCATCAGGAAACGCTAGCCGAACCAGCAGAAACACTTCAGGGACATCACCAACCGGACATCCCCCATACGGAAAGCCGCCCTCCCGAGCCGACGCAAACGCAAACGACAAGCGCACCCGAAAACCTATCCGAACACGCCGAAGTAAACCCCGACGACACCGTTCTCGGCGCGGATGTGACCATGGCAATGATACCCGATTTGGAAAGTATGGACACACACATGGACCCAACGCCGTACCCGCCAGCGGACCCCCAAACGGCATCCGCAGCCGCTCCCGCCCCTCCGGCAAATCCCGCCGCTTCCGAAATTCCCCCCTCAGACCCTTCCGCCGCTTCCGTCCCTTCCGCCTCTTCCGCCGCTTCCGCCCCGACCCTCTCAGCACATTCAACTTCGGCTCTCCTCTCAGATCCCGCTGCCAAAGCACCCCGCACTGACCCCGCCGACCCCGCCGACCCCGCCGACCCCGCCGAAAAGCCCCGCCATCCGTCGCTGTCCTTCTTTGAAGGCCAAACACCCCACCACCAGCAGCATCTGCTGGACCCGAACTCGCCGGCGGCCATCCTCGCTAAAAAGGACGAGCCGATCCTCACGCGGGAAGCGGCACTGGGAGACTCGGCAGTGGAATTTGACGAGACGGCGAAAATCTCGGCATATGCGCGGCTCGATTTCGACTCCTTCACGTTCTACGTGCAAACGCTGCAGGTGCTGCTGGGCCGGCGGACGGATAACTCGAACGCAAACGCGGTGGATGTGCATTTGGGCACTGCTAAGGCCATTTCGCGCAAACACGCGAAAATATTTTACAATTTCGGCACGCAGCAGTTTGAGATTTCCATTTTGGGCCGCAACGGCGCGTTTATTGACAACACATTTGTGGAGAAAGGCGTGACGTACCCGCTGGCCGACGGCACAAAAATCCAAATCGGGCAAATCCCGTTCACGTTTGTGCTGCCGTCGGCAAACGACCCGGAAAACGCCCAGCCGATGAAACCGGCCGAGGCGCTGTCTTTGCGGGCCATTACACCGGTGAGTTCCCCGAAAAAGAAGGAAAAACCCCGCGCGGGGTCCAAACTGAAGGAAAAATTGCCCGTTTCGGAACAAACAGTGAAAGCCGAAAGCGGTACAGAACCCTTCGGCCCGGGCTCGGGAGCCGAAAACAGTATAGACGGCTCGGCGGCCGGAGGCAACCAAACCTCCGTGTCCAACACCGATCGGGAAATAAGCGAGCCGGCAGGCGGAACGGCAACCTCCGCTTCCGCCTCCGCTTCCGCCGGACCCTCCGCCCCGGACGAAGACGCCAAACCCAAAAAGAAATCCCGCAAAGCGGAGAAAATAGTATACAAACCGGAAGACATACCGGAAGAATACCGCACCAAACCAGCCCTCTCCTACTCCACCCTCATCGCCACATGCCTCCGAACCCACGGATCCCCAAAGGGAATGTCCCTCAGCGAAATATACAAATCCATCCAGGAACTGTTCCCCTACTACAAATACTGCCCCGACGGCTGGCAGAGCTCCGTGCGGCATAACTTGTCACTGAATAAGACGTTTATGAAGATATCCAAAGAAGGGAAAGGCTGGCTGTGGGGGCTGGACGAGGAATACTGTGCCGAGAAGGAGCGGCAGAAGAAGCGGGCGGCGGCAAATGCGGCGGCTAAGGCCAAAGCGGCAGCGGCTCGGGCGGCGGCAGCCGCCAGCTCGGCGGCCCGCAAGGCGTCCATGTCGGCAAGCAGCGGAGGCGGGGCGGGCGGAAACGGAACGGGTGTCGGAACGGGTGCCGGAACGGGCAACGGGAAGGAGGAGGCGGAAGCTGCCGAGGCCAACAGCCGCAAGGAAAAGACAATTGCCGAGCTGGCCAGCGAGATCAAAATCAAACGCAGCGGCAGCGACACGACGGCACGGAATTATGATCCGTACACCAAAAGCGGCAGTTCCGGAGGGAATACCGGAGGAAATACCGGAGGAAATGCCGGAGGAAATGCCGGAACAAACTCTAAACCGCTTGCCGGAACCGGGAAGGAAATCTCCACCGACACAATGAAAGCTCTGACTTACCTGCAGCAGCAGCTCATGAAACAACTGAAGGACAAAGTATACGACAAAGCCACCACAGCAGCCATTCTGACTCAGGCACTGGCCATCACAATTGCGCAAATGACACAAGCGGCAAAGACGATGAACATCAGCAGCAGCGCGTTTACCACCCATTTGATTGAAAAGAACCCGCAGTATTTGACCAAAATGCTGACGACGGCAATTACCGTGGCAACTGCCAATGTGATGAAGAAGAATGCGGGCGGGAAGCCGGCGGTGGCAGGTGGAGCAGGTGGGGCGAAGTCGGCTACCCCTCCGGCGAATGCGGGGCAGCAGGGTGTGCCACAGAAGGCTCCGGCCGCCCCGCCTGCCCCGCCTGCCCCGCAGGCCCCGCAGGCCGCGCCTGCCCCGCCAGCCACAGTCGGCAGTGCCGCTGCCGCACCGTCACCACAAACTCCTTCCACCGCCACCTCTAAACTGGTAGAGCCAATTCCGGTTTCCACGCCGCCTCCAGCCGAGACGCCACTAAAGCGGCCTGCTGAGGATCCTGGAGACTCTCAAGCGGATCGGGCAAAAGCGGCTCGGCTGGAATAGGAAATTTGTGGTGGCTGATGTGGCGGCGTATGGGACTTTGGAGGCTGATGAGGTGCTCCTCATGGGGCGCACGAGATGATGTACACTATGGCAATGTTTTTCCTTTTTATTTGGAAATGGTCTGAGTTGCCTGTATTAGAAGAGTCTGAGGAGGTGGGCAACTGTTGCTTCTTTGGTGTTAATGTCTGTATTATAGGGAAGTTGGGCCTTCTGCTGTGGTTTTTGCTTGGGTTTGGCTGCAGAAGTGGTCATGAACTCAGGGATTTATACGGAATTGCGGGCCTTTCGGCTTTTTGCTGGTATTCTTCATTTTGCCTTATTCGTCTTCTTAACAACAGTCATCAGCTTTCACTCTCAACTGTTCGCATGAACAGAATCCTTTCCTTTTCTATGAACTATGTGTACTTTATATTTTTGACTTTTATCTTCTTCTATTATTTCCTCCACTTTGTCCTTTTCGTCATGTTCTTTTCAGCCTTTCACCCTTCTTATTTGATTATTTCTCACCCTCAGTCTCTCATCTCCCCACCATTCTTTCTGTCATTTCTACTGTTTCTTCTGTCTCATATCTTCCTCCTCCTTCTGTACTATAGACAAACATGTTTTGAATCAACTGTCTCTCTACTATCATCTACAGCGAGTACCAAGAGTAAAACGAGTACAACATCACATCTCTAACTACACTAAGCCTGTATACCTGCTTCCCCAGCGCTACTATGTCGTGATGACGTTATTGAAAGACCCTTCCTCTTCCTTCGTCTTCCAAAACAGCTCACCCACATCATAATTGCCATGGTACACCCAGCCGTTTTCAGTCACATGATACAGGTTGATGGACCCTCCGGAATAGGCATCCCGATGCGTGGCAGCCAGAATACTCCGCTTGCCCAGCGCAAGCGCCTCGTCCACAGTCAAATCCCACCGGTAATTGGAGTCCAGCACACCATAGGCGAAAGTCTGGCCAGACCCCACACAGAACAAATCGCCCTTGAGCCGAGTGCCGTCACTGTCCACATAGTAGATGGCAGGCCCTTCCTGTTTAGTATATCCGCACACCATTGTGCCCATAGAGAGACCCATTCCTTTATAGCTGTACACCAAGTTGGACAGAATCTTGCTGGCTCCGGCCACCGAAATGCGGCTTTTCTCCCGCAGTTCGTGCATGCGGCACTGGGTGCCGAGCCACGTTTCCCAGAACTGGCAGTCGGCTGCGCCACCGGCCATCGTTCCCAGCAGAAACGGATTGATCTCAATAACCTTCTTCACCGTCTGCGAGGCTATCCAGTTGCCTGCAGTGGCCCGAGAGTCTACCGCGACGACAATGCCGCCTTGGAACCGGAACGCCAGAGTAGTTGTTCCGTGGGCGATTTTGATCTTGCAGTCCGGGTTCTGCGAGTCGTCGGTATGTGCGCGGAGGAACTTCGCCGGCTGGCTGATGGGCGGCAATGTGATTTCCGGCGTTATGGCCACTTCTTCTCCAATGTAGTGCATGGGCCGCTTGCCCGACAGCACTTGGGGTCTTTCCGCCCCCGCGTCTTCATTGTGCAGGCGGCCGCTGGTGTATTTCTTGAATATGGCGTCCATTTTTGGGGTGGAGGGGTGTGGGTAGGAAGGCGGGAATTGAGGAGGATTTAATGTGGGAGAATGCGAAAGATGGATAGTTGAGAGGTTGATTGGGAGTGATGAGTTCTTTGATAATAGATGATATGTTTGTAGTATTTTGAATGTGTGGCAATTGTTCCTTTGGGGGCTTTGTATGGGCTGGGAGGGGAGTGGGAGGAGGAGGGGATATGGGACGATAGGGAAGGAGACGTGATGTTGAGAGGAGATGTGAGGGTTGGAGTGTAGGGGGGAGGACAAGAGATCGCAGGGGGGAGGGGAGATACGAGATTGCAAGATATGGGAATGAAGGAGATGTAAAGTGGTGAAAAACAAGGGAAAGGAAAGGGAGAGGGAGGAGGAAGAGAGGAAGGGGAGAGAAGGGAAGCGTAATGGGGCGTCCAGAAGTGGTGGAAGGAGAGGGCGTGACAGGAATAGAGAAGAGCGGAGTTGTGTGGAGGAAAAATATCGGTGAAGGGAACAATGAAGCAAAGAGGAGTGGTCCGTTTCAGACCGAAGACATACTACCAAAGGGATCATTGTTCAGAGGCAAAAGGAAAGATACAGCTGTAAACAGCAGTGACATGTTCACTGTAGTTGCACGAGGGCTGGGGAAGCTAATACATCAAACACGAAGTGAAAGTGACAACCACCTCGGTACAGTGGGACGCAGGTAGCAATGGTTTGAGCACTCTTACCCAAATGAGAATTTTATATTTCAAATGTTCCTCAGCGTCGAGGTATTATTTATTTGTCCAGAACGTCAGCGTCGTATTTAGTCTTGAACCACTCAATAGCGTCGTCCCGGGCAATCTTGTGAGAGTTGCCGATTCTTCCTCTGAGTCTCTTTCTTCTGGCGACACGGGCACCAGGACGTCCCAAAACAACGTAGAAGTCCATGCCGTAAATTCCAATGGAGGGGTCGTACTTGATACCCAAATCAATGTGCTCGGAAATACCGAAACCGAAGTTACCAGTCTCAGAGAAGTTTCTGTTTCTCAGCTGGTACTCCTTGACCTTCAGGCCTCTCTCGAGAATCTCCTCAGCCTTGGGGCCTCTGACGGTGACGTGGACAGCAATCTTTTCGTTTCTTCTAATACCAAAAGTTCTGACAGTGTATCTGGCCTTGGAGTAGACAGGAGTCTGACCAGACAGCTGTTCCAGAACCTTGGCGGCTCTGGTCAGTCTGTCACCGGACTCACCGACACAGATGTTGAGAACCAACTTCTCAATGTAGATGTTTTTCATAGGGTTGGAAGAGGAACTCTGAAACTCTAGTTAGTATATGGTTCGTCATGGCATGGATGACAATAATCTGGGGGAGCGAGGCACGAAAACGCATCCATAACTTCTTTCGATGCGAGAAGAATAACCAAAAAACCCCAATAGGTGACGCTTTAATGACTGATAAGTTGTTCAAGTCGCTTGAATAATAATAGGTTGATCTCCTGCGATGTTGCGTTTTCCGGTTGTGACAAATAGACATTCAAATTGATGTTTTCGAGCTGTTGTCTTGTACTTCCAACTGTATTCCAATTCGCTCCTCATCTTCCAATCGTGGTCGAGTCTCTTCAACCCCAACGCTCTTGTCGCTTGCAATAGGCCTTGCAGTCTCACGGGTCCCTCAACAACTTCAATGAACATACCATTTTGGATATATTATTACTGAGTATGACGATGGTTATCTGAGTCCACAATACACTGTCAGGAACTACCACAAAATACCTCCACACGTCAATCAACACTTCAGATATCAATCGTATTGTACAGAAATCCCAGAAGGCCCGAGCTCCCCAGTCCATTGCTACATTCAGTGTTTGCGTGAGTGCATGGTGTTGAGACTCTCAACGCAACCGACTCCCAAATTGTGCGTCAGGTGTGATCCGAATTGGTGTGTACTTTTGGAGTTCCCAAAGAGGCAATAAAATATCCTGACGTTAGGGAAAATAGTGTCACATGATAGTCAGGTGATAAGCCCTAAGAGTGATGAGATAATCATAAATATGTTTATTTTCATGTTGAGGTTTATCAACTTCATCATCTGCTTTAACATGATCTATTTTTTATGGATGTTTGATGATAAAAATGAATGTAAGACACATAGACTTGTAATGATTGTCGAGGTTGATTAGCCGCGCAAACTCCTCGACTGAAGACAGAATCAGACAGGGCACTATGACTACCCTCATTGATTGCCTGAGTTGTAAGTTTCGACCGTCCTAACATTCGATGCATTCCCTTTAGTTGCTTTCATGGTAAGCATATTAACAGTTTCTTTCTGGCAGATATTGATGAGGATATCACAGATGATGAGAGACAAAGCATAGAGAAACTGATTGAAGATGAGTACAGACTGATGAAACCGAAGCAGCTTCATCCTGACGTACAGAATTCACCTTCTGAGACTATTGGTGGAAGTGCTCTGGAAGAAGAGATCAAAAAACTGGAGGATCTAGAAAGAAATAAGGGCGATCTCAAACAATGGAGTATGGGAGGAATAGACCTCAGCAGGCTTGTGTATCCGTCACCAAAGGAACAAGACGATGCCTCTATTGCCCGGAGGAAGATATGCTTAGTATATGCAGATTTGGGTCTTAGGACGTATAAATTGATGACTGAAGTTGAAAGAAACAAATGGCTGGTGTCCAACGAGGATTTGAAACAAAGCAGCGAGTTTCTGGAGAAGACGGTAGAACGGAAAAGACAAGCAGTTGAAGACTACAACAATGAGAGGAAACGGAGGCAGCTGGAAGCAGAATCCACTCTGATATACCTGGATCAACGATGGAGAGATGCAATCAAGAGCTGTATTGAAATCAATGTGGCTATTGCAATGAACGAGACCAACGGGGAGGAAGCTTAACTTCACATCGTCATACTTGAAGAAGGGACGGGAACTCTGTATCGATATGGAATAATAAATTAATGACATTATCACTTACATCAGTCTATCACATGATGCTACACTGCATACAATACGATCGACCACCTTCTGCAGCATGGAAGGTTTGTTGATCTCCGGGAATCACCAGGTCATATAGGGTATACAACCGAGACTGAGATCCAGCCACTGCTCCAACTCAAAATTATGACATACAATTCCAAACAGTGAAATAATGACTGGGAGTCTTTCAGAAATAGGGAATAGCGAACGCAGATCGATTGGGAGTATGGTTATGGAGAAATGCATTTTGATTCAGATTTTGATTTACCTGCAAATTGCTCTAGCCTTGTAAATGATAGTTATCTCGACACTTGAGACTACCTGGCAGTAAATAACTCAACTGGATCATCTACTTGACCTTTAGCCTGTTTGATCTTCCTGTACCCATTATTCCAGAAGCAGCATGCAGCCAAATGTCCAGCGGAACAACCTAAAGCTTTGGCCATATTTGAGACTCTCTAACCCTCTTCTGGCAATTTATGACTTATCCTCCGCTACGATTATCTGTCAATCAGCTGTCAAACAGCATACAATACCTCAGTTTCGTTCTCTCATCATCTCATTGTTCGACTCTTTCCACTTGTGCGCCAGTCAAAGAGACAAATTAGGTTTGCCTGAAGTCCAAATTAGGCAACCCATATGTGAATCACTTCCCGAATGGTAAATGCGAGAAGTCATCCTTCTCACCATAGATTATACCTAATTACACAGAAGCTTCATTATTGGATTTATCTACAGCATTAACACTTGAATGTAGCTGCATTATACACTCAAAAACACTTTAGTACATTAGTTAAAATACACAACAGCACTTCTGTCCCCTCGATTTTCCAACATCCTCCACCGGCACGCGTGCCATTCCTCGAATAAGGTTTATTGACCGCTACCGGATTCGGAACATTTTTCCCCCGTTTAGGAAACCCCCAGCCAGCGACTGAACCCTGTCAAGCTCATCGCCCATAAAAAGACAGAATATATTCATATCGAGATCAACCTATAAAGAAAGTACTTTCTTGCTGAAAACCTACCAGCCTTCTGAGATATTGTCACAATGACCAAAGCTGGGTCACATTCCCCCACATCTGTAACTCCGGAAAGGCTTCTGTTTCCTCAAACAGCATTCTATGCCTTCCGGATATGACATGAATCTGGCAAGAGTTACAATGTACAACCAGCCCACTTCTACCAAACAATGTGATCCTTCTTTTCGTACAATCATGGCGACCAAAATGGTGACCAACCTGATTGTTTCACCTGGGCGACTCTGTAATGGACCCTTTTGGAGTAACTAATCCCACATCCGCTTCGCTCACCTGGCATTGTATTCGATACACTTCCACTAACCAGCCTCTGGGCTGTTAATCTCTGAAATCAATCATGCATTATGCTGTGCTTGCTATATATACTGTCAAGCAGCCTTTCCTCTGCATCGCCACGCACATATGGCCGCTTAGCTGGCTGTCTTTTATCCTTTCCCTTTCCTTTCCCTTTCTTTTCTCCTCACCACCTCACCAATTACTCTCGCTAATACTGAATACGCCTCTTAAGCTGCAGATATAACCAGTTCGCTGTGTTATACAACCGACCCCAGTCTTTCATTCAACAGCTTACAAAAACTCAACCGGTTTCCGACCTTCTCCGACCTTTCTAAACGACAACCAACTTCTTTTCGCTCCTTTAGGTCACATCTCAAACAAAACAAATCCCCAGTTGCTCTCTTTCACCATCTCTCTTTCTGGTCTTCAAACCCCTTTGCTCTTCTAGCAGAAGCCTCACACACATTCGCTACAATTCCCTCTGAAATGATCCTCAGCAGACTCCTCCTGACTTCAGTCCTGGTGGCTATGGTAAACGCCTTCCCAGTCTCTCAGGACCAAAAACGCGAAGAGCCAGTGGCTGTTGACACCCCCTGGAGATATCCTCCTTTAGAGGAAACCGTGACTGTGTATGCCACAGACTGCTATCTGCAGCCCTCGCAGAACCCGTTCACAAGCTCCATTACTTACCCTGTGGTGAATGTGGACGGCTCGGATGACTCAAAGACGGCAGTTGCCCCGGCAACAACCGAATCGGGCAGCTCGGCAACCGAATCCGGAAGCAGCTCGGCGGCTCCTACCAAATCCAGCAGCCCGGAAACTCAAACTGGGGCCACCTCTGCCACCCAAACTGAAACCACCGGCTCTCCAACTGACACTTCCGCCTCCCGCCAGCCCACTCAAGCGGCACCCAACCCTAGCAGAAGCAGCTCCGTCCCCGACACGGCAAGAACCATCCCAACCTCCACTATCTCCTACACCACAACCCTCCACTCCGTCTCCTATGGCTACGAGAGCACCTCCACCATCACAAAGTATCCGAATGCGGTCACCAGCTTTGTTGATGGAGTTTACACCTCCAGCCGGTCTGGGGCAGTGGTGACTCAAACCACCTCCAGCTTCTACAACATTACTGTGCCTTCCACCACACAGTATATGAACAGCACGTCTGCTCCGGGTTCCACGGTTTCCACGGTTTCCACGGAATCGCTGGCACCAGTTCAGTTCAACAGAACTACTGAGGCAACTGAGGCAACGACTTCTGCTACAATTGA